>CAJVPZ010001696.1:0-13884 GCA_910592135.1 Racocetra fulgida | reverse complement strand
TCGTTAATGTAACAAAGTCAGGGGTAGCCCTGTGGTTGCCCTGGCTTTCGATCCAAAGTTTAATAAAACGTGCCAGACCCCAAAGTAGTCACCTTAATATTAAAAAAAAAATATATATATTTAGAATATTTAATTGCAACATCACGTTTCCAAACTTTTACTCAGAATTAATGACCAAAACATTACAGATATTAGTATATATATAAGACTCCAATAACTATAAAACAACCTATAATCAACTACTAATATTCTTTAATACTCACAACTTTTTATTAATAGACCAAATAAGAATACTACTACTTACAAAATAATACTACTACTGAATCAATTAACTTTGACTTAATATAAACAGATATTTTAATTTTATACAAATTTATACACTCTAATATCTCTATATATCTATTAAAAAAATTCTGAAAATACACAAATTATATCTATTCTTCAAGAAACAACTACATACAAAAAATATTATATATCTTAAACAACTTACATTATATGATATATAACTAGTCATATATCTTATCTTGGCTATAATATATACTTAAAGATTATAAACTATTATAGTTTATAGTACTGGAAAATAATATTATCACAAACCAACAAACTAGATTAATAATACTCAACTTTAATTGCCAAACACAAATATTCTATCCTTTAATACCAGATATTACAAAACTAAATCTAAACCCTGGTTAATTCTTATAACATTAATAATAATATAATTTTAGAAAAGCTAGAAGATACAACTATCATGACAATTTAGTATCTATTACATATTGGCAGATTAAATTTAACTATTAACATACTAACCTTTATTTACTACCTATATATATCTGTAAGCTATATACAAAATATCTACTCAACATATCTAACTAACTCCTATATAGAAAAACAAATAAAAACACTTCTAATAAACTTAACTTTCATACCAACTTACTGAATTCCATATATTCAATTATATTACATCATATAATTACAATACTAAGACCACTAACAATTATAATTTATAACAATGCAGTATTTAAAATCTTTAAAAACAACTAATCTTCATAAATTTTATAACAAATAGCAATTAATAACACAATATATATACAACTAACATTTTATACAAATGGATCAGTTAATAATATTACTACAAAATGATGTATAATAAGTATTAACTAGATTAGGTTTAGGTCACAGATAACTCCTATAACTTTTGAGTTAGCAAGGGTTCTGTCTGAGTCTCTAGTCTTAGTATCTTATAGATATAAAGTTCAAATAATATAATTTCTTTATTTTTATTTGTAAAGAAGTTTAATTGGATTTTAATAAAGATAGAGGCATGACCTCACTTTTGAAGATTTAAAAAAAAAAAAAAAGTATTAACTAGATTCAAATAGCTGATAATATAATACTACACAACTATTTTGCTACAATTTAGCTCTGGCCCTTTTCTTACAAAGCTGAACTACTCACAATTCTTTTAGCAATTTGTATATGCCTAAAAAATAGCAGTATTATAATTTATACTGACAAACTTATTCAACATTTATCTAAATTAAACAAACAATATTCATATAATTACTAACCAATTTGGCATATATTATTAAACATTACTAAATTTTACAATCTAATGATTAAGCTTCAAAAAATCACAGCACATAATAATAATACATTCAATAATACAGCTGATAGCTTAGCTAAAAATTAAAATTATATAACTAATCTTGAATTTTTATACAATAACATCTACAACCCATCATACTCTACAATATACAACTTAAATATTTAAACAACCAATCTATAAATCTATAACAGGCATATTATAGTAATATGGTCCTTTTAACACCAAATAGAAAATATTATTCCTCTAGCAATACAAATTAATTAGAATACTACTTGGCTTTATCTAAATAACAACTACAAAAAATAATCCTCTATACTAGTTTTAAACTTTGCTTAGAAAAAACCTTTAAAATTAAACTTATATTCAACATACTATTTATGCAATTAAATTTATATACTTTATATCTCCAATATTTTTTAGATATCAACTGTATTTCATGTAACTCTCATGAAAGTCATATACATTAGCTCATATATTTATATACAGTTAATATTAACACAATTATTTCTAATACAATACAGCAATTTTTGTATTTTTTTTTGTTTTTAATATTAAAGTGAGCACTTAGAGGTCTGGTATATTTTATTAACTTTATAGTTCAAATACTAGGGTAACTACTATGTGAGCATCTCAACTTTGTTACATTAATGAAAGTATTACTACCCTAATTAACTTAGTGCTATCAGATATTCTCTCTGAAGAAAAATTGCTATGAAAGCACCTTAGGACTTTAAAGCAGATATACTCTACCATATAGAGAGTCCTTTATCCTCGTAGTAAATCTACTAGAGTGGTCTATATTCTACATATGTATTATCTGTATTTTTGGTAACTTACATCTAGCCATGGCCAAGTACTTGTGACTTTTTACTTCTGCTACCATTATCTACTCCTTGCTCTTACAAAGTTCACCCAAACCTCAGCACCAACTTTACAGACTATTAACAGTACTTCAATACCAACTATCGGTGCTCCAAATTTCTAATTCTGATGGTTCAGGAGAGACTAGTAGGTGTCTTCTAATATTCTGAATAAATCCTTTTTCCTTAGGTTATTTGGTGGCCTGGTTGGTATAGTGCTTGCCAAACACTCAGTCTTAGTTTAGTTTGCTTTCAGTGTTTGGTTCCCCAGATAATAATTCTTTATATAGCACTGTTAAAGATCTGTGCTACCTCTTTATTCAGAACTTCCCAAGTAGGCTTCTATATTTTTAATCCCTTGGATTTAATTGGCTGCTTTATTTGAGTTTTGTATAACTTATATATTATACTATATTCTACAACCTCCTAATATGAGTTGGTAAAACCAAGATTACAGGTGCTGACCTGATCGATATGTCATACAGTTTTATTGTAACATATTCTGTAAATTTAAATTTCATTGCCAGTGAAATATACAATATTAAGAGCTATACTATAAACTTATTTACCACCTAGCCTATCATTTAACAATTATATTAGAAATAATACAAACATCTGGACAACTATACCAGGATTTATATCTATTATATTTATACAAACTATTAGAGTATATACAGACTCTAACAAAATGACAACAAATATGGAGTGCGAACAATAGAAACAGCCCATTTTTACATTTAACTTATTTTGAGATAATTGAGTTTAATCATTTGTTTTGATTTTCGGACTGATCCAGGATTGATCAAATTTCACGATTTTGATTGGCTAAAAGTAGCAGGTGACTATTGGATAATCTCGTGATGTGTTGGCTCTACGAAGCCTCGTGTAATTTTTCTTTTACATTATTTTGATTTTTTATTATACAAATCGACTTTCATTTATAATTGAAAAATGTTAATCATGTCAAAATTTATATGAATCTAATAAAAACTCAATTTTTAAAAAATATAAAAATGGGCTATTTCTATTGTCCGCACTCCATATTATTATCCTACTACTTTTGCAATTATCTTAGAATATATATAATCTAATCTGGAAACCATATTATGCCAAGCTATCAATCTAAAAACAACAACACAATATACTTACATATATTAATAAAAACTGAACAAGACAAAACACTATATCTACTTTTAATAAGTCATGATCAAGAATACAATATACCTACAGCTGCTGCTATAGCTTATCTGACTAACAACATATAGACAATGACTGTTCATCACTTAGAAAAGCAATAAAAAAAGTCTTTATATAATTAAATACTTAGATAAAATATAGTATTACTAATAATATCATATATTATAAAATTTAGATAAGTCTTTAACTATTCTAGTAGATTTAGATTGCAGATAAATTAGATAGTTAAATATCTATAGTATGAGTCTTATTTTTGTAAAAAATTTGTAATTATTAGTTTTATAAACTAGAAAAACCTCTAGTAGATTTTCAATACAAATTATTAATAAAAATAAAAGCAAAACCTCACCTTAAAAAATAAAAATAAAAATAAACAAAAACATTTTTTAAATGATTTTAAATTGTATATTGCTATATACAATTCTGTAACTCTTTTTGGAAAGCTTTGGTTTGTAAGAGATTTCTTAATATATATCACAGATTAAAATGAAATCTGATCAAAATGGAATTTTCTGTTTTATAAAAAAAATTTAAAATTTTTTGGGTAACATTTTTTGGGTTCTTTTTAGCATTAGGGGTAGGGTTTAGGATTAGGTTTATTAATAAATAAGTATATGTAGGTTTTATAGGCTCTAAGGGTAGGCATGAAAGGTCTCCAATTTTATTTGATCAGATTTCATTTTAATCTGTGACAATATATATACTATGCAAATTTTCTATTTTGAATTGCAAAAAAGAATCTGTTTATTGTAAACTACTGTTGATCTGAGTAGTGTTATTAGTATATTAATCAAGAGCTTCAAAAGAAGAGGAAATCAAAATATTAAATATTATAATAGGAAATCAGAATTATGTTTAAAAATTAAGTTTTATAGTGGATTGAAAACAGCTTTCTAGTTCTCCATGATTATGTTAATAAATCTATAGCCATTGTCTGTGATTTTTATTTCTAATTGAAGTAATTTTGGGTTTGAGCGTTCTGGGCTGTTGTGAATAGGTCTAAATTGATTTATCTAAAAATCTGTTGTATTAAATTAAACATCCTTCTCAATATTATTCACTTTAATTGATATAGATGCTGCATCTGCTATTTTATTCATTGCTTCTAGTATATATTATATCTAAATCAAAAAGTTTTTCTTTAAACAAAGTTTCTATATCTTCTTAGCTAGCTAATTTATAATAATTAATTTTATTTCTACTTGATGATTAATATAAACTACTATTGTTATAGAGTCTGAATGAATGAAAATTAATTGATTCCTTAAAGCTTTTAGCAAAGTAATATCTTTATTATTTTCAAAATGTTTATATAAAATCTTCTTTCTCTTTGTTTTAAGCTTCTAAAATTATATAGTTTATTATAGCCTCTATTTTATTCTGAAAACATCTATATATATCATTGCTTTTAGTTGCTTCTTTAGTATAGCTCTGCTATTTCAACTTTTTAAGTATTTATTTAGTTCTGGAGTTGCCTAATACTTTCTTGTAATAGATTGATAAAGGAATACTATCTTTTAACTCTTAGTTAATAATTTTTGTCTCTTAATAGTTGACAAGAAAGCAATTATACTAGTATTATTGCATTTAATACTGCAATTATTTTCTAATTAAAGAGGCTAATTTTCTTATATAAATATAAGATTTTGTGCTTATAATTTTGTATTCTCTAATTATTTTCTTAATTTTTTACTTTGGTAATAATTAATTTATTTTGTGAATCTATAGTAAATTTTAAAAATTTTATAAACTGCTAGCACTAGACATAATTTTTTTATATTTATAATAAATTTTAGAAACTCAGATAGATGTATTAGGTTCTAACTCTTCTTATAAGTATTTTTTTGTTTTTTGCAATTAGAAGTATATTATCTAAGTATGCTATTATCTTAATCTTCTGCAAATGTATTAACTTTATTACTAGTTTGAGAATCTTTATAAAGCTTTCAAGCTTGTTAAAAATTTAAAAAATAAGCACTTGAAACAATATCTTCATCTCTCAAATCAAATATAAAATATCTTTAAGCAGTAGAATGGATAGGTATATAGTAAAAAGCATTCTTTATATCAATTAAGATTAATTTATTTAATAAATAAGCATTCTTACTGATTTGATACTCTCCATCTTGAAGTGATAATATTTTATAAAATTGTTAAGGTATCAAAGGTTTATAACAGGTTTTAGCTTGTCAGATTTCTTTAAAATAAGAAAAATCTATAATAAAAAACATGATATATTTATAGCAAACTCTAAAATTATATTATTTAACAATATTTTATTAATCTTTAATTCTAACAACTCTTTGTTTACCTGCTTTTGTATAGTTAAAATTGGTTGAATTACTAAAGTTAATATGTTTTCCAAATTAGAATATAGCCTTTTTGTACTATAGAAGTTACCTAATAATTGCCAAATTTCTCAAATTATTTTGTTGTAAAATATTTAAGTCTTCTATCAATATTCACATAATGCTTTATCAGTAGTTCTGGTTGTTTTGTAAATTGTTCTAAAAATTTTTCTAATTTTTTTAAAAAGTTAAGTAGTGTAATGTTTTGTAATAGTTTGTTTTGAAACCTTCTTTAAATGGTATTAAGAATGACAAATCTCTTTGTAATCTATTAAATAATTTTAATTAATACTTTGTAAAAGTATATTGTTAATGTATTTGGCCTTATCATACTCTTTTTTGATAATTTTATATAGCTTATTACTAAAAACTTCTTCTGTTTGTTATCCTATATATTTTGGGTTGATGCATTTAAGAGCTTAATTACTTTGTATTTCATTGATGTAAGAAAGTGCATCAAGTACATTAGCAAATTTAATAGGGTGAAATATTTCGAAATAATTTACGAACCGTAAAAAGCCATAATATTATATAATATATTTCGAAATCATACTAAATATAAAAATTACAAAATATTTCATAAGATATTTTAAAATATTACGTAAGAAATTTCGAAATAATTCAAAATAATTTCATAAAATAAATATAAGGTTAAGTGTTATAAATAAATTCAAATTAGTTCGAATATAAATAACTAAGTTTGAAATAATTTTAAACATTAAATATAGCTATGTATTCATATTAAGACAATCACTGAATTTTATTTATAAAATAAATTAATTGGTATTAAAATATATTAAATTAATTATATAAATTTGAAATAAATAAGAATAAAATATTAAAAATATCAAAAAGATAGATAGGAAAATTAGGAAGAGGAAGATTAGGTTGTTTATTTAAACATTTTGAATTAATTTAAATAATTCGAAATATTTCGAAATAATTAAATTATGAATAATGTTTTATATTTTATATTGTAAAAATTTAGTATAATTAATTTATTATAATATATAGAAATATTTTTTATCTTAATTTAATATTATCAAATTTAGTAAATTAAATATATTTGCTATATTTCACTATTTTGATTATATCTTTGAACCTTGGACGAGAAGAAAAAAGTAATGATAGCTTTATTTTTTGTGCAAATCTAGATTATGTAAAAATTAACAAACCAAAAAATCTACAGGTTAGAGTGAAGGAGTTAATTGAGAGAGAATGTAATCTAAAAGGGCAAAGAAAACTCACACTAATTAATAAACATAAGTAAAGGTGAAAATCAATTCACACGCCTCCTGATGCATAATACGAAGGAACCCACCTTTGGTATAGCTAGTATTGTGAATGATACTGAGTTGGACTTACATTATGCAACTACTGTTTAACCCCATGACAAGAAAAAAACCTAGGTAAGGCGAAAGTCCTACTCATTGATTTATATTGTGAAAGTATTTAGACTGTGGAAAGTTGTTGTGGCAATTATTGTTGGCTGACATTGAAGATCAAAAGAAAGAACATTGTTAGTGACTATAAACCAAGGGAAAAAATGTATAAACAGAAAAATGAATGTCCTAAAACTTGAAAAAGAAAATGTAAAACACAGAACAATTAATGTCATTGGTAGAAGAGACGATAGATGCGAAGTCGAGATCGTGAAAGGTTTAAGTATTTGTGTTATATATCAACATCAACGGCATTTGACTCGACGTTATCTATCGTAAATACAACCTGTAATATAATGAAGGAGAAAGATCAGAAACTGCATTGAAAAAAGGTTCATTATAAGAAAAAAAAAGAAGATACAGATCTAAGTAGTAAAGTTTGAGACGTATGATTTCCTTAGGGGGGCAAAAGAAAAGTATGAGTGGCCAAGGTAATCAGGTAATCTGAACATGGATGAAAGAACAAAAACTTGAAGGTTCCAATGAAAGAAGCACTAGAAATAATGAAGTTGAAAGAAAACATTTGAAAGTGGTTACTTTGAAAAGGGTTTATTTATTAAGGTTTGCATAACCGTGTTGCACAGCTAATATTATTAATAAAAATAGCTGTCAATAGAAATCAAGCAAATTTATTAGAGGAATTTGCTTGATTTCTATTGATGGCACTAGTTAGTCAATGATCGACACAACCGATATAATCCGATTATCAAGCCAAAATCGATCTACCAAGATAATACGAATAAACTTATTACATTTACTTAAAATTTTATTATATTTATTAGCTGTATTTTATAAGTAAAAAATGTTTATTATAACTTTTTCTACTAAATAAATGATTTAACTCATTTTTGAAAAAAATGTCGATTTGCTTGATTTCTATTGATGGCAGCCCATATATACCTTAAGGTTTAGAGACAAAAATATAAATAGCAACTCATATTATTCTATAATAATATTTCTATATTTATTAAAATAAATCAATAAAAAAAAAGATAAATTTAATTTTATATCAACCTGCTTTTGCAATTTCAACAACTGCATTAATATGCTTTTGCTGATCAGAAAACCTTGAGTTCTACTATTCAATAAGTTCTTCATTATGCTTGATTTGTTTATCATACAAATCTTGAATCTCAACTATACTATTGTAAGCCCTTTATAATTTATTTCTCAACTCCTCTATTTCATTTTTTTGATCATATGTATTGCTGCATTCGTTCGATTTGACCATTAAGTTCTGTTATTAATTCTGACTTTTGCTAAATATTTAGTTGAACTAATTCTATAACTATTTTAATTTCTTCAAGCCTAATTAATGAATCGGTAATATTAGGCTTGGATTTCTCTACTAGTATCAAGAGAAGATATTTGGTTTTCTTGAACTGAACCTACAAGATGCTCGTAAAATTGATTAGTTATAATGATCTGATTATAATGTATTAAACAAATTAAATAAGCCTCAAAAGAAAGTTTAGCAAGCTCGGGTAAGTAAACTTGAAAAAGTTTAATTCTCTTAGCTGATAGTAGACTGTCTGCATTTCATTATTTTCCTTTACTACAAGGTTTTAGCCTGATTTTATTATGTTTTTCAACTAAGCCAGTGAATATACATTCAAGATTTGCTGCTTTTTCTTTCTGGTAAGTAGATATTAAAAATGATTTAATGTTTTAGTTACTTAACAAAGTGCATAGAAATTCTTAGATTTAAACTCTCATTTACTTTTTTGAAAATGGTTTACTTCAAGAGATTAAATGAGATTAATAAATATAGATGTTTTATGCTGTCTTTTCAAATATCATTTAGTATTGAGTAAATATAAAAAATATAATAAAACCCCAATGCAAAATGTGGGCATACAATGTAAAAAAAGATTTACTGCAGCCAATTAAATTCACGAAGCTGTATGCCAATTATTCTAGAATATGATTTCCTTATTAGTAAATCATCAGACTGAATTAGACACTTTAACAACTTATAAAGACCAAATTCACAAAGTTTAATGAAAGCTATATCTAACTTACAGCAACAACTATGAAAATATATAGCTCTCTTTATAGAAAAAAAAGAATTAAACACTACTATAAATATACAACTCAACATGATAAACTCTATACAAATCTTACAGCAGTTTGAACTATAACTTACACAACCACTAGTCTCCAAATTGTCAACTCAACCTAGCTATTAGAAAGGAAAGCCTTACTGATAGCACTGCTACCTTAATTACCATCATTTCATACACATGCATACTAAACATTACTACAAACAAAAAACAGCTAGTTTATAACTTTATAAATATAGTCCAAACTCCTATATATCTGATTAACCAACTAATATCTATACCTTTTGAAATATATAAAGCAACTATAAAAACAGCAATTACGTGAAAAGACCTAAAAGTACAAACAAAATTATGAATACAATAATCAAATCTAATACTTCAAACTTGACAATAGCTACTAAAATTAATACTAAAAAAATATTTAACAACACATACCCCCAAACTACAACATTATGCCTTCTCAGAGTGTGGCTACTTAGTGTAGTGGTGAAGTTGTCACACCCCCAAGTGGCAGTGATCAGAGTTCAAATTCCACTAACAGCGAAAATTCAAATTCCAGAATGTGTTACGGCAAACTGTGAGTGTAATTAGACAGATTGGTATCTGTAATCTGGTCGTACCAGTTGTATTAGAAGGCTGTGGAATGTAGTATAATGTACAAGTTATATAAAACCTAAGTGAAACAGCTGTGTAAATTCAGAGTCAACATATATAGGAGCCCACTTGGCAAGACCCGAGTAGAGAGGTAGCACAGATCTTCAACAGTATTATGTAAAGGATTATTAACTAAAAAATCAGAAAACCAAATAGGACTGAAGTGCTTGGCAAGGCACTCCACCAACCTGGCTGCCAGAGAGTAACCAGAGAAAAAGGACCCAACCATAGAGACCAAGGGCAGGTCACAGCCCTTCTGGGCTATCTGGATTAGAAGTTTGGGATGACGAGTATATAAGAAATAGTTTATATAGTGTGTGCTAGAGTTTGAGTGAACTCTATAAAGGCAGTAGTAGATAACGATAGCAGCTTTAGCTCACAAGTACTTGTTCTCAGACTCAGCATAAGTTACCAAAAGTTTAGATTAGCTGGATTTGTCAGTACAGAAGGCTTTAGCAGGTTTACTTTAAGGATAAAGAGTTCAATAGGAATCTGCTTTAAAGTTCTAAGTTAGGTGTCTGAAAATAAGAAAGTACTTTATATCCTTGTTCAATTAAATGATTAATGTATATAGCAATATATGTACGGTTTGGTATACTATACTATAAAAGTTAACAATAATTGAATAAAAAGAGACGACCAAGAGGTCACCTTAACACCAAAAAAAAAAAAAAACATTATGGCTTCTCTCACAATTTAAGAAGATTACTTAGGCATCTACAAAATGCAAAAAATATAACAAACTAGCACAATCAAAACAGAATATATTAATGGAATCTCAACCCAAAAGAAATCAACTGAGAACTAATCTTCGGCTTCATAAACTACCACAACAGCTCTCTAAGTTGATACACATACCCAACTCAGGCTAATATCAAAGTCTTCAAAATAAAACTAATACTAAATGAGCTTCCAATACCTGTTAATTTACATATCCACTATCCAGAAAAATATAACAACTCTATATGTTACAGATGTATACAAATAAATAAAGACAACCAATACTGGATTACATGCACTACTAATACTCACTCAATTGAAGTTATAATCACACAATTTCTTAACTAAACAATACAAAAATATAAAGTAGATATTGACACAACTAATTTCAAACAAAATTTTTTATATAAATTTATAAACAGACCACAACTGCACCTCTTAGAATTATTACCAAAGATATTATTATAAACAAAAACCCTCAAGCTGATATAGATACCTCTAGAAACCCTACTTGCTATTTCCTACACCATGTCATAAAAAGAATTCAAAAAAAAATCTGAAAACCAAGATGCTATGAACTCTCAAACAAAGCTATACAAGCAGCCCAAGCTACAAGTCCAACTATAAACAAATATCACTTGATATATCTAACATATTACAAAATATACAAATATAATTACTGGCTAAATAGCTTTATAACTGCAAACACTTCACCTCTTACAATCTCTTATATAGACTAATGAGATCATTTAACCTATCTTTACAAAAGCTTAAATCAAAAGTAAAGTAGCTTTAGTCTCTAATTCTATATAAATTGGAAAACATAATATATTGTAATACTATTTGTAATATTATATAAATTTTAATAAAGGAATAGAGGCATGGCCTTGCTTTTAAAATAAAAAAAAACAAATTATCTTACTAGGATATTAGTAATAATAATATTTTCGCTAAACTCTTTCTGCTGATCATCAAAACACAAATTTTCAAAATACAAAATTAATAAAAACTACAAAAGACACAAAAAGCTACTAAAAAACGAATCTCAGAGCTCTAAGAAAAGAAGAGAACTACAAAAAACACCCAGTCTCTTAGAAGACTTGAGTAAAAGGAACAGAAGTAGCAAAGAAATAGAAGAAGTCGTGAAAAATCGTCAATATTTTTTTTGCACTTTGTGAATTTTTGGGGAATCGGCCTTAACCCTAAATTGCAGATCTGTTTTAGTAGTACAAGAATCACAACGCATAATAAAAAATAAACAAGAGAAACACACCAAAAACCACGTGACAAAAATAAGCAATGGAGGTAAACAATCGCAACAAGTAGCAACAACAAACAACGATAACCAAAAAACAACAAGTCACGTGAAGCAGAAGTTAGTTCAAGTTGCTGGAAAAAGACCTGTTACAAAAAAAGAGTTATTAGAAGCTATCCAGAATATAACAACAGCAATAACAGATGAAATGATAAACATGCAAGTAGAACAGACAATGGTGAAATATACTGGACAACAACTTCTTTCAGAAGAAGTAGCCAAAGCACAAATAGAAAAACTTTTCGAAGAATTTCAAAGGTATAACAAAGGAGAATTAGAGTATACTGAACTTGCATTTATAGAAAGAGACCATAAATGTTTTCATAAAGCAATACAAAAAGGAGAAGACCTAGTTGTTAAAATTATAAAAGAAGAGATAGTCGGTATTATGGTAGAATTAAGGATGGGTGACAGATTAAAAAGATTACTAGCAGATAGGAAAAGACAAGATGCTGAAATAAGGTCGAAATTAGATTTAGAATAGAGAAAAAAACTTCAAGAACAAAGGAAAAATCGACAAAAACAGCACAATAAAGCAACTCTGAAATCTATAATACAACAATTCAAAGAATCTGTCAAGACTACCGCAGCAAATCAACAAGAAATTAGAAGAAAAGCGAAAAAAGAAAGAGAAAAGATGCAAGTTCGACAAAAGAAAAAGCAAGCTGCTAAAATAAAATTGAAGTTAGATCTAGATTGAAGTAAAAGACTTCAAGAACAAAGGAAAACTCGACAAAGGCAGCAGAATCAAAAAGTATTAAAAACTCTAATACTACAGTTTAAAATATCTGTTGAATCTATGGCATTCAGACAAGGAAAGGAAAAAAGGAAAATCAGAGAAGAAGAAGAAAAAAGAAGCAAAAGACAAAACACTTTAGATCTTACAGAAACAAAAATGCGAAACAAGATTCAAGAAGAAACAAAACCAAAAATTGTACTAACAACTCCGGCAGAATGGTTAATAGAAGTAATATATCAAGTTAGTATCAAGAACTCACAACATAATAACAGGACATGGAAAAAGAAAAAGAAAGAGTTGCTTGCAAAATGGATACATAGTGTGAAATCCTATTGAAATCTAAGATGCCTGAAAGACCAAAGAAGCATGGATTCAAATTCGCTTCAAAATACAATAGCTTATAGACGAAAAGATACCAAAAATTAGAAAAAGAAGAAGAAGGATATATTATTGGAGATACTAGAAAAGATCTTTGTAGAAATCTTTGAGAATCGGAGAATCTTTGTTGAAATTCAAGAAAAATTTTTGGGAAGAAAACCAAAGCCTAGGAAGAAAAAAGAAAAGAGGAAGGTAAAGAAAATGAAAAGAGAAGACCTCTATACTCAGAACATAGAAGAAACTAAATCTGAGTGGACTATACAAGCTAACAACATATTTAATTATATAAGAGGTTAAGATATTAATTAATAATATCTTGGGTCATTATATAATAGTGAATTAGTTCTAGCTAGTAATAACTGAAATATATGACTGATACTAATCGACCACTTATGTGGCCAATCAGTATTAGTTATATATTTCTGTTATTACTGCCTAACTAATTCACTAATATTTAATAATCCAAAATATTATTATTATTATTTTTTCCTTTATTGGCAGCCTCGCCGGTATCTTTATTAGATCAAATCTAATGTAAAGTTACATTATAAACTATCTA
>CAJVPZ010001695.1:0-13885 GCA_910592135.1 Racocetra fulgida | reverse complement strand
TAGTAAGAAAAAAAGTTTTAGATGGCAGACGTCTCATTTCGCCTATTCTCCAGTTCATAGGCGGATTATCAATTAAACATAATCTTGTATTAAATTGAATATAAAAATGATTGCTTTAAATTCATTTTAGTTAAATTAAATACCAGGTTTTTAACTCTCATCTATTTTATAAAGGTGGGGTTTTCGTGATGGATTATTGTAGATTATTTAAAATAGACATCTTATACTACTTATTCGAAGGTTTGTTAGCAACTAATTATTTTGAAAAAAAAAATTTTTCTAATATATAACATTGAGGTAGCAAAAGGCTTTTGATAGCCAATTAAATTTTTGTCGATCATTCTAAAACATGATTTCCTAATTTAGTATATTCTCTAACTGATAGTATTGTATTACTTTCCTAAGCAAATACTCAGCACCATTTCTAAATTAGGATTAATATGCACAATATATTAATTATTCTTCTAAGCAAATACTTCACAAGTTAGATATGAGGATAATGGTATTGCTTAATATGGGATAAAGAGATGTTGGTGTTGCCACTGAGTCACCTCAACTAGAAGACTAACTCATGTAATCTTTTACAACCTAGACCTTCTGTAACACTGCTATCACATATAATATCAGCACTTCATAATTAGGGCTTTTTCTATAAATTTCTATTCCTAGACCATACTTGTACTTGGACTTTCTACAGGGCTCTATATTCGATTATGGCTTTATAAGATTATAGTAGCAAATTAAAAATTTGACACCAGCTCAACTCAAACTATCAATCTTGTCTGTGAGAGTTTGGGAGCTTAACCAGTAAGCTACGAAACCCAAATCTATAAAGATAGATTTATTAACTCAGATAATATTTAAAAAAATAATACAGATAAAATAATAATATAACTTAAGAAAAACAAATTATAATCCAAAAAAATATTATAAGAAAGAGACTTATTTCTAACAAAATTATATAAAAATATCAAAAATAAGGCTTATTCCTAATACAAAGTTATAATAAAAATAAAAATAGAACCTATTTCTAAGACCAAAGTATATAATTATAAGGCTATAACAATTAAAATATAAAGACTAACTGTTCTTTTGCTTTAGAGAAAGATGTAAGGTTTAAATATCTTTTTCCAGTATATTAATTGATGATTCTTCTGTTAACTGAACAAAAATTTTTTTTTATACATAAATTTTAATATAAGTTCAAATCTGGAGTACCTCTATATAAAATTTTTTTTTTATTAAGTAAATCACTCTTGAGCTTATAACAAAATTGTAAAGCTTATCAAAATGCATCTAATGATAGTAAGAACATTAAAATTGGCTTAATAGAGTGTGGCGACTTAGAGTAGTGGTTAAGTTGTCACCCCCAAGTGGTAGGTCCAAAGTTCAAATCTCACCAGAGACATTTTTAGGAAAATAGGCCTGTGTATCAGTAACAATTATTCGACAATCGGTTGAGTATATTACTTGTAATCTTGGTACTACTATCTCAAAATAGAAGCTCTTAGGTAATCCAAATCCAAGGAACCAGAATAATTGAAACCCATTTGGCAAGACCTGAGTAAAGAGATAGTGAAGATCTTTGATGATATTGCAGAAAAGTTAGAAACCGGAGACCGAAGAACTGGACGAAAACCCTGGGGCAAGAAGGGTCTACCAACCTGGCTACCAAAGTCGCACTAGAGGAAAAGGTCCTATGCTACGGAATTAGAAACCAAGGGAAGTAAAACTAGAAGACACTTAAAGCCTAGATACAATGACCCATTCAGACTAACTGATTTGGTAGTTGGGGAGGGATCAGTATAAAGACTGGCTTGATGTAAGTATTAGGATTGGAACGAACCTTGCAAGGGTATTGGATACCGAAATTGTGTGATTTAATGGTTCACCCTAACTGCTAGTGGTAGTTTCGGCTGCTGCAGAAGATATTTATAGCCTAATCTGGAAGTGCGTGGAATATAGAAAGATTAGGGGTATGTACTACACTCTCTCTAAGGCAACTTGGTAGTATGAGAACCCTACTGGGTTATCTATAGAATTAGAGCACAAGTAGTATAGCAGATATCGATCTGGGTGGTCTTCAATAAAAAGTAACACGAGGTTATATACTGGTATAATTGAGGTGAATGGTACAGAACAGGGGACATCAGAGAGTTTAAATGGGTAATTCAAATAATAGTGGGTTACAGATACAGCATCTAGTGTAGACCCTAGTAATAAGTAGCTACTTAATTAGGTGCTCAAAAGGTGCAGGTATAGCTAGAATATATTTTCATTAACCAATAATATACTATCTAAAATACCTAATAAAAATCTGCCTTCACACGACATTGCAAAGGTTATAAAAAAAAAAAAAAAAATTGGCTTAGTAGTTTTTAAAAAATCTTTAAAAAACTTCTTTTTCACATATAAAATTTCTTTAAAAAATTAATTTTTTTTAAAGAAATTTTATATGTGAAAAAAAGTTTTTTAAAGATTTTTTAAAAATTACCAAGCTAATTTTAATGTTTTTACTACCATTAGATGCATCTTGATAAGCTTTATAACTTTTGTTACAAATCTAAGAGTGATTTACTTAGTAAAAAAAAGTTTTAAATAGAGACATTCCAAATTCAAGCTTATAGTAAAATTTATATATAAAAAAAAAATTTTTGTTCAGTTAATTAAAGAATCATCAATTAAATTACTATAAAATATATAGTAGTAATTAATTAAAGAAGTGCATCTTTGTTAATAAAAGAGTACTTTTTACTATAGAATGAGCATCTTTAGATAGTGGATAGACACTTCCAGATAGTAGATATGTACTTTAGAATAATTAAAATTAGAGATTAGACACCTTTTATTATAGCAAAAGCATTTTTTCTTGTAGAATGAATACTTTTTAATATACAGTAGAATAAGTATCTTTTAATATAACAAGGTCCTTTTGCTATTTTGGTTTGTTTGGCTTTGTTTATTATTAATATTGTTGTTATATTGTTCTAAGCTATCCTGGTGTATTATTTGTATTTATATATCTTGGTCCAGATTCTGTTTATATTAAATAAACTAATAATTTAATTGATAATTCTTCAGTAAACAGAAGAATAATCATAGTATAATGTGATGCAATTTTATATGTAAATTACTATAAACAGAAATCTTAAGAAATATAAAGTTCTTCAAAGAAAACTTTTTTCATACTAAGTTAATTACCTTTAAGTCTCTAAGTAAAGTAGTAGAACTTATCAAGACAAATCTAATAGTTATTAGAACATTCAAATTGGTCTGGTAGATGCCAAGATATCTTTGAAAAACTTCTTGCTGAATATATAAAATTTCTTTAAAGTATTTTATATAGTTAGCAAGAAGTTTTCAAAAATATCTTGGCATCTACCAAGCTGATTTGAATGATCTAACTACTATTAGATTCATCTTGATGAGCTCTACAACTTTACTTAGAGACTTAAGAGTAGAAGAAATGTAGATCATTTGTCATATGATTTTAGTAGTACAATAAGATTTATATAGAAAATAAAAATATGCTATAATCAAAATTTTATAATATATAGAACAAAACATCCTTTTTATGATAGCAAAATTTTAATATATAAAATTTTTAAAAAAATTATATTTTTATATGTTATAAAGTTTGCCTCAGTGGGCTCAAATTTGTCTCAGTTATACAAAATAATTAATTTTGATTAGTTGATATTATATGATCATTATATGATTTTTGTAACCAACTTTGATATCTAAAATTTAAATATTCATATTTTGCCGAATATTAAACCAATTTTAATAATTTTACTATCATTAGAATTAGAAAAATCTGTTATATAATTTTACTTAATAGCCTAAAATAATTAGTTTAATAAAATTTTGTAAAATTTTAAAAAGAAAAAATAAATATAATGAGTTTTATATATAATTTACAATTTATATACACTACTTTTAAAAGTAATTAACTTAGTATAAAAAAAAAGTTTTTCTTAAAAAAACATTATATTTCTTAAGAAATTTTTTAGATTTCTGTCTATAGTAATTTATATACAGTATAAAACTGCATCACGTTATACTATGATTATTCTCCTATTCACTGGAGAATCATCAATTAAATAATTAAATAATTATTGCTTTAAATAGAATTCTGTAAAAACTATCATAATAAAGTTAATAATAAATTATTATATAAATAACTAAAATAAATAAAACATATTATAAACTATATAAATAAACTAATAATACTATAAAATATATAATAATAATATAAAATATATTATAATATTCAATAAAAGGTACTTTATAATTCTTTCTGATGATTTTTTAGTCAATAATAAAATAAACTGAACTATCGAAAAATGTTATAAGAAAGCAACAAAGTAGATACAATGATACTCTTGGTCTATACAAACAAACTTGCTATCAATAAAGCTACTGAAACACTAAAAAGCAGGTGTATAATAATGAGCGGGCTGTGCCTTTGAGTCAAGTTTTTTAGTAGACTCTCTTACACTTTTAGTATCCAAACTAGAAGGGTTATTCTGAAAACAATGTCCTTATAGATCTCTAATTAAAAATATTTAGTAGAAACTAAAGAACTGAACTATATAACTATAAAATTTACAAGAAAAACCTTATATACTCTCATTAGCTCACCATTTTTTTTTAAGAAAATTTTTGTAAAAAGTGGATGATTTAGTTTACCTTCTCCAAAAGATCAATATCACATATAACAAAACAGTTAGCATTATTTATCTTCTAAATCAGTATAATGAAACAACAAACACATCAAAGTATATTACTTTGAATATAAAAAGCTGATCAAACAATATTCTGAGATTAATCTGAATCAAGTACTGACCTTCCTACTTAATCTGGTCGAAAAAGTGTTTATTCAATAGTGTTTTAAACTTAAATATACTAAATAGATAAATTTAAAATAGTGATACAATTTATTTAATATTAGTATATAATTTTTTAAGGCCTTTTACAGACCTATAAACATAACATTAAGATATTTATTTTTTTGTTTTTGCTTTGATATTTTTCTTTCCTCTTATCTTTTTGTTTGTATCTTTTATTGTTATTCTCTATATCTTTGTATTTTTTTTTTATCTGTTTTTCTTTTATTGGGCTTCTTAATAAAGTATGCAGCTGCTTTAGCTAGTAATCATTGGAATTAAATTCTCAGAGAGTTGAGAATTCAATATAAAGCTTAGTGCTACTAAGCAGATTATATCTGGGCCTTAGTGCTGAATGAATCTTTTTATGCAGTAGAATTATAGTATAGAAAATTGTATTCTCTGTTAATATTAATTTTCTAATACTTTTAATAAAGCATGAGGCAAGACCACCAAATATAAAAAAATAAATTATAATATTTAAGAGAAATTATAATAAATATATACTATTACAAAGGAGATTTTTAAAGTAGATTTTATTAAACATTATTTGGCTATTTTTAGTTATTATTATTCAAAATATTTATTATTTTTTTAATGTTAAGGTGACCTCTTTGTCACACTGCTTTTTATTTGAATATCAGTAATATTTTTAATTGTCAGATATATCTAACAGCTGCATATATTTGTAGAATACAACTAGTTATACCTGCACCTTTTAAGCACCTATTTAAGTAGTCTGCCTATCACTAAATTCTACACTAGATGCTGTACTTGCATCCCACTAGGGGTTTATCTATTTAAACTTTCTGCATCTATATCAACCCTTTTATACCAAGCAATGATACTTAGTACTATCTTATTTTTATATACTGGCTTAAAGCTTTAAAGCAGTCTTAACCATTTTAGAGAGTCCTTTGACCTTAAAGTAAACCTGCTAGAGCCTTCTATATCTACATTTAAACTGACTTAGACTTCAGTAACTTATGTCTAGTTCAAGAATAAGTATTTGCAGCTTTTTATTTCTGCTATCATTATCTACTTCTGCTCTTATAGAGTTTACTTATACCTCAACTCCAGTACTTATTTAATCAGGAATTCTTTCACTATTTTACTAAACTTTTAATCCAAATAGCACAGTTGGTTTACAAGTTACATTACTTGCTTTCTTACTGGCTTAACCCAGATACTGGCCTATAATCTTTTTTTCTAATCAATTCTGGTGGCTTAGTTGGTATAATGCTCACCAAATACCTGGTCTTTGTTCAGATCTGCAGCTTTTTAGTTCTTTTTTAGACTTTTCAGAACTGTCAAAAGTATGCACTACTTCTTTATTTAAGACTTGCCAAGCAGATTTCTATTTAGGACTAGTCTAATGAATTTATACAGATCACAGAGACTTATCGTGAATTTACACCACCTTTTATCTGTTTGTATCACTTTGTTAACTCTTTTATTATATGAATGCTCTATAATCTCCAAAGTTTATATTACTACCCTCGATTAGAGCTTGCAAGATAAGCTATCTGTTAAGCGATCATTACCTTTTGCATCTATTTGGTCTGACTGTTATTACAGAATTTACATTCTAACTTCTAAATAGTTATCATCACATAAAAGAATTCAATTTTTTGTCATTGGTAGAAATTAAACTCTGAATGTACCACTTGGAAGGTGACAACTTGACCACTTCACTAAGTTGTCATACCCTACTATTCAAAATATTTGTATTTTTATATAGTTTTTTTTTTTTTAGTTTTAATGTGACCTCTTTACCACACTACTCTTTATTCGAATATTAGTAGTATTTTTAACCGTTAGACATATCTGACGGCCGTATATATTTGTTGGGTACAACTAGCTATACCTGCGCCTTTTGAACATCTATTTAAGTAGTCTGCTTATCATCAGGTTCTACACTAGATGCTATATCTGCATCCCACTAAGGGGGTTACCCATTTAAACACTTTGTGCCTATATACCAACCCTTTTATATCCAAGCGATAATACTTAGTACCACCTTATTTTTACATGCTGGCTTAGGGCTTTAAAGTAGTCTCTACCATTTTAAAGAGTCCTTTGACCTTGAGGTAAACCTGCTAGAACCTTCTATATCTACGTTTAGGCTGATCTAGACTTCGATAACTTATGCTTAGTCTAAAAACAAGTACTTGCAAGCCGAAGCCACTACCATTATCTACTTCTGCCCTTATAGAGTTCACCTGTACCCCAACTCTGGTACTTATCCAATCAGGAACCTTTCCACTGTTTCACTAAACTTCCAATCCAAATAGCCCAGTTTGGTCCACAAGTTATATTACCCACTTTCCTACTGGCTTAACCTAGATACCAGCCTGTACCCTTTTCTTCCGGTTGATTCTGGTGGCCTGGTTGATATAGTGCTTACCAAACACCCAGTCCTTGTCCAAATCTACAGCTTATTAGTTTCTTCTCAGACTTTTCAGAACCGTCAAAAGTACGTGCTACTTCTTTACTCAGAACTTGCTAAGTGGATTTCTATTCAGAACAAAGTCTAACGGATTTACACAAGTCCTGGAAACTTATTGTAGATTTACACCGCTTTTTATTGGTTTGTATTCCTTTGTATAACTTCTCTATTATATGAATGCCCCAAGATCTTCCAAGTCTGTACTACCACCCTCGATTAGAGCTTGCAAGATAAGCCATCCATTAGGTGATCATTACTCTTTGCACCTATTTGGTCTGATTGTCGTTACAAAATCTATATCCCAACATCTGAAATAGTTATCAATATACAGAAGAATTCGATTTTTTGTTGTTAGTGGAAATTGAACTCTGGAGTGCCGCTTGGAGTGACAACTTGACCACTTTACTAAGTTGCCACACTCTTTATTTTTATATAGTTAAAATATTAGTTATATTTATTATATTATTATATATTAGTTTATATATATTTAGATAGAATATTATATAGCAATAATATTGAAACATTTTGATTGGCTATTGGAAGTGTAGTACAATTACATAACCTTACATGACCTCAGGTAATATAAAGTTATACAAAAGAATACTTTGGGTTATACAAAAAGTAATACAAGAAAGTAATACAAGTTCACCCAAGTTCTATTACACAAAATCTCCCAAGTTTTCTTTACACAAACACAAGTGTTTTAGATACAAAATCCCCGAGTTTTTCTTTACTAAGTTTCACCTCACAAACAATAAATAAAATATAAACAAATTAAGTAATGTTTATATTTCATCAGTATAATTTCCAACTTTCCCACTAATGTTATTCATCCCAATATCCCCTTACATACTGTGTATCTTTTCTTTGGACAGAAAAGATATATAAAGAGTGTTTTTTTTCTCTTCCTACCAATTCTATAAGTTTCTATATTTCACTTAGACTCTGTTCTCTTTATACCCTTTTTATAAATATGATATTCACCCTCTAAAGTAATTCTTACAACCAAGATTTATTCTGTATTCTTGTATAAAATAAAATTATTCTATATACTTTTACTATCTCAAACTGTTTGCCTTCTACTATATAGTTAAGTGAATAACTACATGCATCCAATATATATTAGTAAAAACTTTAAAGTATTATAACTTTTTTAAAACAAGCTAAATCAAAAAACCCTCTGGCAAATTGATAAATTTTTAGATAAACTACATTTCTGTCAAAATTTTTTTTTTATTCTTTGTTTTGAAAAAGTTATAAAGGATTAAAGTTTATATAAGCTCAAAAAATTGATGCTTAATATAGAAAAAAAGAAACTCTATATATATTTTTAACCAATCAGAATCAATTACACAAAAAATTAGCCAATCAGAATTGATTATATAAGTATCAAAAATTGGCGCCTATATGTATATAGATTGGATGTCTTTTACTGTCCCGTACTGTACTAAATAAAATGTTTGAACTTCCAGAAACTCATCCATATTATTTTACTAACAATCACTTCACTAACAACTTAGTTCGCCGGTAATAATTTCCAGGCAAGTTTATTTTACAAATGATTACAAGTTCGTTATGAAGCATATCGTTTGAATATCTTATAATTGACTTGACTGACTTAGATCTTGCTCGTAAAGATGCCATTCAAAATTTCCTTCAACTTTCCATATTTTAAGAGAATTATCTTCAACAACACCAGTTTCTAATGAATCTAATTTATCATTATTCTCTGTGAAATTGATTTTAATGTTTCCGTTCATTAAAAAGTCAAACTTTCTCTGGCCCGAACAAGAGGCGATAAGGGGTGAATAAGGATGGAATGTTGCTGCCGAAACGGCATCTACAATCATAAACTATGTAAGTGTTTACCAATAAATATACGAAAAATATTTTAATAATACGTACCTTTATGGCCTATCATTTTCAGTACCTGACGTGGAACACCATCATCATCAATATCAGCTAAATCGTAAGCTATAATATTTCCTTCCTGTATCATTAAAGCAAAATATCAAGATAAATTGAAATAACATGAAACTTATTGTGTTATCGCTTACTTGATCGCCAGTAATCAAGAATCTTCCGGAATAGTCAATATCAAATGATAGCTTCTGATTCGTATCACCTCGTCTTTGTAGGCGATATAAAATTTCACCAGAATTACGGATATCCCAGCAACAAATGCTATTATTCCTTCGTGATGTCGAAAATAAATAATGACCAGAAGGTGAAAATTGGACCTAAGATCGAACCATTATTCAATTAAATTAAATGTTATAAAATTGGGATAAAACTCACCTTAAATATACATTACCTGGGTAACACCTCCAATTGGTTCATTCTGTGTTCCACATAAAAGGAATAATAACTCGTTATTAGATTCATCATAAAGCCCAATTGATTGTGAATAAGAACCCGCAGCATATAAACCTGAACGATCAGGATTAAAAGCCAGGCAGGATATCACTCCTATTATGCATGTTATTGAATATCAAGTTTTTAAAAGAAAATAATTTTTTAAGAAAAATAAGGACAATAATAATATTATTGACCTTTTTGTCCCTCTTTACTCTTACGCGTAGGCGTCGTAGGATATTCTTCACCATCACTGCCCGGCCGATTTGTATAGTAGGTTTTAATCATATTCTTATATCCGCAATATATCCTATAATGAAATCATTAATCGAACTTTACATTAATAGTATTTTTTTAATTGTAAATAGAGCTTACTGACTTCTTATTCGGATGATATTCGAATTACCCAGATCAAATGTATATATCTATTCGAATATTCACCGAATAAGAAATATTGATCAAAATAACGAATATGAAGCATCAATCAGAATGTTATTACATATTGTATATTGCTTACCTGGAACCATCCAAGTTGAATGTTAAAGAATTTGGTCCAATAACTTGTTCACGATGATTGATAATAGTAAAAGAATATTTTAACTATAAACATAATGTTTATTTGACTTTTTTAGTATTTATTTAAGACAATAACTACATTTAACCGGGGGAATCCCTCCCTTAATTATTATTAAAAATTTAGGGTTAGGGTGTAATTTTAGACAAAGCTTAAGGTTAGATATTATGACACTAATTTTATTTAGCGGAAGGTTTTTAGGGGATCTGAACATTTTTACTTAGTACCCTTGACTAGGGATGGGTTCGGTTACGAATTATTCATAGCCAATTTGCTAAATACTGAGATGATTTTTTTATTTTTGAGCTATTAATTAAAGTTGTTGAATTAAATTTTGTTCATCCCATCTTTGTAAGTGGAAAGAACGATGCCTTCTCTGGGACTCAGAATTTTAAAATTTGTTAACACCATAACCAGTTATTAACCGCTGGATAATAACCGGTTATGACGATAGCAAATTTTGAAATTCCGAGTCCCAGAGAATGCATCGTTCTTTCCACTTATAAGATGGGACGAACAGAATTTAATTCTGAACACTTTAATTAATAGCTCAAAAATAAAAAAAAATCATCTCAATATTTAGCAAATTGGCTATGAATAATCGTAACCGTTCGTAACCGATCCCATTCCCTACCCTTGACGTGTATTAGCTAGTACAATTTTGAGATATAGCACCCCGGTGAACTTCCCTTTCGGTGAAAATTAGCAATTGCCTCTATTTAATTTATCAATTTGGTAATATAAATTTTATTCACCTTTCCGGTATACGCATCCCATAGATGAACTGGGTGTTCTCGGCTAGACACGAGGAAGAAACACGTGCTCGGATCTGCGTATAGTCACGTGGACAGGGTATTTGAAATAAATGGAAAAATATCTCTTCTTTGACTATGCTTCATTACCTTGACTAGACATTTGCGGGTACCAACAACATTCGTACACAGATTCCCCCGAAAGACTGTATATAGCCGGCTCCATGTCTTGTTCTGCAATATTAATGACAATCATATTAAGTTTATTAAGATTATTACCAAAATACTAATGAATGAAAAAACAATCACCTTCATTTGCATCAAATATGTTAAAAGGTCTATAAGAATGCAAAAAAGTGTAAACATAAATCATTGCCAAAGCATATAGAGGCAATACGTACAAATTAAATACTCTCAATGTATTATCATTAGAAGAAGTTAAGATGCATGTTCCGTCAGGAGACCTTTAAAAATTTTTATTTATATAAGTGACACGTATGTTCTTTTGCAAATGTAGTCATTTAATCTCGACGTACATACCATTTCGCTGTTTTAAAAAAATTGCCTTCAGATCCATTGGGTATGTAACCCAATTCTTGTTTCGCGTTGAACCACATTTTTTGTAGACTTTGCGAAACAGTTTGGTTAAAAAGATTCTTGGTCGAGCATAAAGGCGTAAGTGGTTTCGAAAAATCATATTTAAAAGTTTGATAATATGAGAATTGTTCTTGTGAACTCTGTTGAAGTTGCGAGATAGAAACATCAACGTTGTCCACTGCAGAAGATTCAGAACTCATTGCTGCGTATGACGTGACAAACGCCGATGATAATTATAAGTTTAACAAATATTACCGCACTCACTTTTTTGATACATCTAAACATACCCTAAAACTAACCAATAGGATAACGTATTAAAAAAGCAAGTGCAGGGGTATCAAAAACGTAAGTCTTGCATAAGATTAACAGTTTATAATACAGTAAGATTTCTCTAAGTGCACGCTCTATAAATGCACGCACTATGTAAATTCTCTCTAAATGCACGGCATAACTTTTGCTCTCTATAAATGCATTCTCTCTTTAAATGCACGTTTGCTTTTTTTTGACTATGGTCCCGAGGGGAGGCACTTAGGGATGTCTTACTGTACATTCTTTTAGAGAAATATTACAAGCAATAAACAAAATTTCTTTCTTAATAGATAAATAATAACATTCATTTAAAAAGTTATATACAAGTTATATTAAAGCGTTGCACGTAACATTTAAACATATTGTTTGGTAATAGTCTTTTCAAATTTATCGTGTAATAATATTACTTAACCAGGTGGCAGCATAGTAGCATCCACACCAACATCCTCTTCTTCTTCAGTAGCAACAGCTCTTTTATCCACAAGCGGAGTGCGTGGAAGCGCCATCATACCTGTAACGCGTCGATTTATGAATCACAAAAGCCAAGAGTGATAACAATAAATACTATTAAATTGACATAATTATTTTACAACTCACCACTTCTTGCAGATTCCAAAATACCAAAAGGTTTTAACAATTTTATAAATGCGTCAAGTCTAGTAGGTTTAGCGGTCAATTCGACTACAACGTTATCACTTGCGACATCAATTACATGAGCTTTAAAAAGGTTACAAAGATCAATTATCGCGCGAAGATGTGCATGCTTTTGCCGTAACGCCGCTGATGGTGTTAGTGGTGAAATCTTATTATCGATAGGGTCATCTTGTAGTACAGATGTGGCATCGGGGGACTATAGATAAAATTGAAGATCTAATAAATATATTCTATAGGAAAAATATAAATAAAATTTTGAATGGCATTATACCTCAGATTCCAAGTCTGCCTCAGGCATAAATTCATCGTCATATTCATTATGTTTAATAGCAATCAATTGCCCATGTAAATGCTCCGGTCCTAAGATGGATACTTTAACCAACAATAGTTCACGTTCGACGATTGATGTTTGTGTATAATCGAGCACTGCCCATACAGGAACCTTAAGATAATAAATACGATTAATAGAATTCGACATATGATACAAAACAACAAATACTTACCAAGTCTTCTAGTTGTCGTCTTGCTTGTTCGATGACCACATCATGGCCACGTAACACGATAGTCATTCTACTTAAGTCAGAAACCTCGGTCCTAGCCACAACTAATGAATCAATGTTGAACCCTCTTCCTGCAAGAATCCCGCTCACTCTACTAAGTACTCCAGGTTCATTCTGTACAAGACAATTTAGAACATGTCTTTTCGGAGGGGTTGGAAAAGGAGCGGGAGTGTTATATAGAATATTAGTAACAGCTTCCTCAGCCGACGGAGTTAGCGGCTCTAATACAGGTAATGGAGGAGCTTTTTTGCGAGGGTGAGTAAGCTTAAACTCAACAGCAGAAGTCGATGATTTTGTAGATTTGTCACGATTAAATATTTGGATTGGATTCGCGGGTATAATATATTTTGATGTAAGGACGTTTCCCCATTGATTTTTCGAAAAAGCAATAACAGAACGAGACGAATGCTGAGAAGAAATGTAATAATATCAACGCCCAAGAAGGCTTGAGTAAATTTCCGTCATACATTTAGATTTTTACTAACCGACGTAACGAACTTATCCCACGTTGGTAATATTCTTCGGGAAATACCCGAATACATAACTACAAGTGAAGTCTATTGTTAATGAATATGGACAGTCATAATATATAAACCTGTACATAAAAAATTTTTTTTTAATCTGATCTAATTACGCAAATTTGGTAAGATAAACCCAAAAAAGGAGTAGATTAAGGGTAGGGTGTACAAATTTCCAATTTCATATAAAATAGATTGTAGATCAACTTTGTGTAACGAATTTTATAT
>CAJVPZ010001694.1:0-13886 GCA_910592135.1 Racocetra fulgida | reverse complement strand
TATAGAAAATTATATATTATACCATTAATAAAATTTTAGTTTATTTGAAAAATTTTAAATATTTTTCAAAATTGCAGGCAAATTTGTCTGCAAAACCGTTTAAGGGATAATATTAGAGCAACTTATTATACTACTCTAAATTTATGATGTAGTTATAATAGATATTTAGTATAGAGAAAATTATTTGACTATAAGTAATGAATTTTAATGTAAAAAAGATAAATGTTAATAGTAAAAGATGATGAGTTTTAAGATAGCATTATGACACATTTTTATACTACCCTAATGTGAATTAAATGATTTAATATATTTACTATATATATTTAAGAAATATATAATTATTATTATTAACCCATATATATATGTATATATATATCATAAACAGATTGAATTTATCATTAAAAAAGGAGATAGATTTAAGATAGAGAGATGAGTTTGATATAATCACTATATTAGTTTTATTCAATTTGGGGTCATTTAGTATATACATCATGTAATTGACACATAATCATTATTAATAATCACAATAATTCAATAGTAATTCAGATTTTAATTTAGACTAATTCTAAAAAGGTGAAATAATAATAATATAATAAATATATCTAATATTTTAACTATATAAAAATATAAATATTTTGAATAATAAGAACTAAAAATTACTAAATAATGGTTTAATAAAATCTATATTAAAATCTACTTTGTCAATATTTTTCTTATTTTAAAATTTTTACTTTATAAAAATGTTGCATGTGATTAATCTAATTAAATTTATATTCAAGAAGTTATACAGAATTGTTCTGAAATACTACAATTGATTATATAACTTTTGCAGTTTACAGTTGTTTCTATACTCATATACTTTCAATAAAATAAGTCTTTATCTTTTAAAAATAGCAAACAAGTTTTTGTTTACTAAATTATGCTATAATTATATAGCTCTATTTATTTCTTTTTTTGGCTATTAAAGCACTATTTTCTCAAGATTCTGAAGTTTCTAAAAATAAAAAAATTCTATAATGCTTTATTAATAACAAATTCTTAATCTGTTTTCTTCTCTTAAAAAGTAAGATCTTTGAACTTCATATGCTAATTTATTAAAATTAGCTTCTATTTGTTTTTAATTGTCTATAGATTTCCTATTTTAGCAATTACATTATTGGTTGTAATTGTTTTCTGCATATATTATCTGATTTTTTTATTATAGTTAATTGTGTTTTTCTTGCTCTAAAAATAGCAATATTCTATTGCTTGTCTATTTTAGCAATTGTTTGTACCTAATTTCTATATTAGTCAATTAAATTTTTTCTTGTTTTAAATGCTTTTATTTTCTTTTATTTCTTTCTATTTCTTTGT
Source organism: Racocetra fulgida (assembly GCA_910592135.1). Classification (NCBI taxonomy): domain Eukaryota; kingdom Fungi; phylum Glomeromycota; class Glomeromycetes; order Diversisporales; family Gigasporaceae; genus Racocetra; species Racocetra fulgida. Next base: position 12,533 of record CAJVPZ010001694.1, on the reverse strand, counting down.
TGAAATTTCTTTGTTTTTATTTTTATATCTGCTAATCGATAGTCATCTTGTGTCTGTTATTTGTTACAGCTAGTTGTTTATTGATTTCTATCTTGGAAACAATACCAATTTTCTATTATTTATTTTCTTGATTTTTTTGCATTATTAGATCCTAAAAATCTTTTATTACAGCTTTTGGTCCTTATCTTCTTTTTGTCTTTTTCTTTTTTTATTTTAAAGTTTTCTAATATTTTATCTTTTTTCTTCTTGTAATTTATCAAAAACTTTTATTTTTCTTGCTGTTTTCTTGTTGTTATTTTATCTTGCCATAATTCCAAAGATGTGTATATTTTTTTGACTGTGTGCTAAGTTTTATTTAATTTAAACATATGGGGCTTGGCTGGTTATCTATCTTAATATGCTATGTAGTTGGCCCAAGTAGATATTTTCTCTTTATATTTTTATTTTTTTTTTTAATGCTTATAGTCCTTTGTGTGAGTAGGTTAGGGACTTATTTTTATTAGTATAGCAAAAGATTTATTCCAATCTGATATCTACATCAACCTTCTTTTCAGTCCTTATATTGATCACTCTCAAACTTCTAATTTAGTTAGCCCGGTTAGATTAGTGCACCTAGGCTTTAAATGTCTCTAGTTTTCCTTCCTTCAATCTTAATTCTGTAGTATAAGACCTTTTCCTTTAATGCGACTCTAGTGGACAAGTTGGTGAACCTCTTTTGCTTTGGGATTGGTTGTCTAGTTCTTTGGTCTTTAGTTTCCAGGCTTTCAGCTTTTGTAGTATCATTAAAGATCTTTACTACCTCCTTGCTCAGAACTTGTCAAATAGGTTTTAATTATTCTGGTTCCTTAGCTTTGTCTGTGTGATGTCATACAACTTTGCCTAAAAGCTCCTATTCAAAATGATAATATCAAGGTTACAGATGATATACTCAACCAATTGTCAAATAAATATTACTGAAACAAATCTTAATTTTCAAAATCATTGCCAGTGGAATTTGAACTCTAGACCAGCCATTTAGGGATAACAACTTACCAACTACACTATATCACCACACCCTTAATATATATATATATATATATTTTTTTTCGAATTTGCTATATACAGGATAAGATTAGTTACAGATTGTATCAAGATGATATTAATTAAACTATCTATTATATCTTAATAACCACCTAAGTGTAGCAAATTATTTCTTAATTTTTTATTTAAAAACTAATTTAAGTTAAATTATTATTAGTTATAGAAGAAGAAAAAGAAGGCCTAGAATATATATATTAAATTATATAATTTTTTAAATAATATAAGCTTTAAAAAACCTATTCAAAGGGTGTAGCAACTTAGAGTAGTTGTTAAGTTGTTATTTTCAGGTGACAGGTTTAGAGCTCAAATCCCACTGAAGATGTTTTTAAAACAATAGGTTTGTATACTAGTAATAATTATTCAACGATCAGTTAGGTATATCATCTGTAATCTTTGTATTACCATCTTGAAATAGAAGCTCTTAGACAATCCAAATTTAAGAAACCAGAACAATTGAAACCTATTTAGCAAGACCCGAGCAAGAAGGTAGTGAAAATCTTCAATAATACTATGAAAAGCTAAAAACTGAAAACTGAAAAACCAAATGAAAACTCTAAGACAAGAAGAGTCTACCAACCTGGCCACTAGAGTTGCACTAAAGAAAAGGGTTTATGCTATAGAATTAGAAACCAAAAGAAGTAAAACCAGAAGGCACTTAAAGCCTAAATACAATAACTTATCCAAACTAACTGGTTTGGTAGTTTGGAAAGGATTGGTATAAGGACCAGTTTGACGTAGATATTAGAATCAGAATGAACCTTGTAAGGATATTGAATACTAGAATTGTGTAGTTTAATAGTTAGCTCTAACTGCTAGTGGTGATTTTTAGCTACTGCAGAAGGTATTCAAAGCCTAATCTGAAAATATGTGGAATATAAAAAGATTAGTGAAGTATGTACTACACCTCTCTTAGCACAACCTGGTAATATAATAAACAAATAAATTTTTATTAAAAAAAATTAAATTACTTTAACTTTAGGGTTAGGACAAGACTTGAGATTTTAGCAAGGTTATAGTATATACAAAATTTAGCAAGAAATTTTTTTAATTAGAACACCAAAGGTGGTTTCATATGTAAAATTTCGAGATATTAAGACTTTTTGATTTTTTTACTAAAAAAGTTTGTTTTTGTTACACAAAAAATGATCTACATGTTACACCTGATCTTAAATTTTAATTGGCTTTCTAATGATTTTGTGTAACAATGTGTGTACACACTAGTGTACAAATAGAAATTCTCTTAAAATAATTAATTTAAATTTATAAATATTTATTATTAAATATGAATATTACTAAACACATCTATGATATTTTATATTTATGTATATATTATCTCAAAAACTGGCTAATTAATTGGTGTAATATGTTCTAAGTAAAATGTTCTATGCTACCAAAATTCTTTCTTAAACCCTTATTCAAACTACAGGTATTAACCTTAATATAAAAAAATGTATGTTAAAAATTTTATATAAAAAATTTAAAAAATTTAATAAAAATATTTAATAGATACAAAACATCATAGATGCGTATTATAATAATTGTTAAATATAAGTATTTACTATATTGAATTTAAATATTCAAATAAATAATTTAAGTTTATAAAAATTTATAATTTTATTTTATTTTATTTTATTTTATTTTTATTTGTATTAAATTAACAGATAAATTATTTAAAAAGAGTAAAATTTTAAAAAAATTAAAAATAAATTAGAAACTTGATAATAAACCAAGCATGCTCAACTTAAGCTCTAGAACTTTTTGTATAAAGAGCTGATCTGAAAGTTCACACGACATGCTCCAAGTTTTAGGGCCAAGACTGACTTTACCATCGATGCTCATTATTGAAATTAATAAAAAGTCGCTGTGATAAAGTATTCACTCTTAAAAAAAGTTTTAATACGACTTCTCAGGCGAACGTGCATGCATGCCTGACGTTAGTGCATAGGCCCCAAATGATTTTGATATCTTCAATTTCATATAACCATAAAAATCGTATCGCAGAATAGCGATCATTACCAAACATTACGAATTTAACTCCTTTATGATGATGTATTTTTGCCTCAAGAAAATTTTTAAGGAAGATCAATAAAACCGAAAATAGTCTGATACAGTAGATACAGTAGATACAGTAGATGAAATTCCGTAAAAGCTGAATTTACGGTTACAATACGGAGTTATATAACTTATTATTAACCTAATTTATATTATTGCAGCAAAATCCTTTTAAACAAACTTTAAAAAAAAAAAAAGACTGATATCTTTTATTATTTAAATTAATTTGTAAATCATATGATTTATGCGATTGAGTTTTCGATTTTTTTTTTCTAGAATTATTCATTAACGCCTTTCTATAGTTTAATGAACAATAGCTTACCAGCCGATGGTCACATGATCAACCTGTAATTTGTATGTTTAATTTGTAAGTTGTGGGGGGTATTTTTTAACTTTTTGGTATTTTCATAAAAGAAAAAAGTTTTTAATACAATGTACTATATTTAATAGTGTTGCATTTGATAATTATACGTATTCGGGATCTGTTCAGGTATAAACGGCATGAAATACGTAAATGAATACAAAATAAAGTATATAGATATAGTAATAATCTCGATGCAGTAAGGAGAATAATTTTTAACTTCATATGATTAAAGAGATTGATTTTCAGGATATGCAGTTAAAAGTATAAGGCGTGCTTGCGTATTTACATACTAGCTACGGAACGTACGTACGTATGTTACGTACCTCGGGTTCTAACCACAAATTTAGTGGCATAACATACGCTTAGAGGGTATCCAGATTATCTAGATAGTTAAAATCGTTATGCATATGTCTGGTTTCGAATGTACGTATTAATTGTATTAATTGATAAAATATTAATGTTAATTCATATGAATTGTTGTAGTTAGGTCATGCGATACAAATCATGCGATTAACGTAAGAGTTTAAACGACTAAACATAAATGATATTGTAAATGACTTTAAATCGATAGGCATACATCAAATACGAATATCGTACGAGTTTCGAATTTGTTGAAGCCAATAGAATAAAAAGGATAAAACAAGATTAAAGATATAGTTATCAATGCTGAAAAAGAGAAGAAATTTAAAATGTATAGTTATTTTGATTAAAATTATATATGATCATCACTTCAACAATATATTGATCAGACGAGATCGATATCCTATTACATGATTACAATACCATTATCATCAAATGCTTTGTAGATTAAGCGACGCATCCTTTCCCCACCACATAATTAATAAATGCAGGATTGTGTGACGATTCAGGGGGGAGTGCTTTGATTACAAACGGTGTAAGTAAAATGAAACACTTACATAATTCATGTAAATGTAATGACCTTCCACATGGTAATTAATCGTGTGACAACATTTTTTAAATATAATCGTTTCACTTTTTAGTATTATATATTATTGTGCGTATTAACCGTTACATGACCGTTACAGATTACGATCCTTGCGACAGTATTATCGCACAGTATATTATCGCACAGTATTATGGCACAGTTATTATTGCACAGTATTATCGCACGTAACTATTTTTATTTTTTTAAAGTTTTACTACAAGTTTCAAAGACAAAGAAATTAAAAGTGGAATTTTATATCTTCTTCCTCTCAAAAGTTTAATCTGACAATTCGATGATCAACAAATTATGTATGCTATAACATATACAGCATATATGTACAACATATATACTGTGTTACATCCTTTTCCGAGGGAAAATGTAACCGGAGCTGCAATTGACGCTCAGAAGAAATTTTTTAGCGTTAGTTACAACGATAGGTGAAACTATATAAATAGCTTTATTCGTGAAACGCAGTGGCATTATTTTACACACAAAAGATTCGCTAATGAAAGGATTACAGCATTTAGTTAGACGAATCTAAAACATTTATTCTTGTACATACGTACGTAACAAAAAAAAAGCACAGTATTTTAATGCTGAGTTAGTGGTACAAATAAATGATTGTTCAAAAAATTTAGTTGTTCGTAAGTTATTGATTTTTATCACCAAGAATGAATAACTATCTTAAAAGTCTATGAAGGCATATGAAGGCATTATAAAGGTTTTGATTATAAAGGGTTTAATTATAAAGGTTTTGATTATAAAGGTTTTGATTATAAAGGGTTTAATTATAAAGGTTTTGATTATAAAGGTTTTAAGTATAAAGGTTTACTATAAAGGATTATTATAAAGGATCATGCTGAAACTCTATTCTATTAATAAATTTCAGTTATCAAAATGAAATTACATTAATGTAAAACAAAAATTCTATCAAAGGTTATGAAATGCTAAAAATAGGTTGTGTGAGGTATGTCATTTTTGTGCGAGGTAGTATTGAAGTTAATATAGAAGGTAATATTGAAGATGATATGGAGATGATACTCGAAATAGTTAACTTAAAAAAAATTTCTATGCTCGGATTAACCAGAGAAAATTATTAGGGTTACCTATTTACTATATTTTCATTTACTTTTCACGACGGAGCGGATAACAATGTACTAGGCTAGATATGTAAATTATCGCATGTCAATAAAACTTATTTCTTTATTTGGTCAAATACTTTTTTAGGCTTGGCGTTTTTTTTTTTTACATTATTATTTCATTTAAAAGGATTAGATTACCACCCTGCATTTTCTAAAACGAGAGCCGAGATTTCTTTTATGACGCAAAGTTTTTTTTTTTTCTACTTACGTTTTAGGTGTATTAATGCATATCCAACTTTTTTTCCGATTGTATATATTTGAAATAATATCGTATTTTGCGTTTGATTCATTAAAAAATTTTCATTACAATACTTACAATATTATAGAAAAAAATAAGATTTTTGGATCGTCTATTTGTCGAAACGTGGAGTTCGTGCTGTACCATGATTTATCGAAACGTGGAAATCTATTCGTGATCATAAAAAACATTCATATAAAGAGTTCACTTAAAGACTTACATATCATATTTAATATTCTAATGCATATTTATAAATATGCAATATAAGATTATGCACAAAGAATAGATAAAAATAAATAACCTTACCTTTAGACTTTTAATCACTCTGAATTTCATCAAAACATTTCGTAATATTTTTTTTTCTTTTTTTTTCTTTTTCATAGACAATGGCAATTAAAAAGCAAATATCAAAATTATTAAAAAAATGCGGTTTAAAAAAGTTTAAAGCCTTTTGTTCTTCATGTAAACCTAACAAAAGTCAAAATTGCGAAAATCAACCTTGTATAGATCAAATACTTGAAATTAATGCGCAAGAAAATAAAGAAAATAATAGGAATAGTAAAAGGCGCTCTGATGAAAAACCAAAACCTCTTTTCGACACTTCGTTAAAACCTTTAAATAATGATTTACAACAGCTGAATCATCAGAATAATAATAATAATAATAATCAGAATAATCAAACTCATCAAAATCATAGCAGCGAAAAAGTATCTCTTGAAAAATATGTAGAAAAATTATCTCCTGAAAAATATGTAGAGAAAGAAACTTTAGAAGAAAAGGATATGTTGGGGTAAGTTTCCTTTGTAATAAATAATATATTAAATATAATATATTAAATCTATTACTTATTAATATTTCTTATTATATTTTTTTAGTTCAGTTCCAATAAAACTAACCGTCGGTGAGATGCAATTCACAACAAGACAACAAACCCTCTGCGCATATCCTTCTTATTTATCTGAACTCTTTTTTATCTTCCGATCTCCAAATACCCTTTCTAATTCAAATCCTCTACATCCACAATTACCTTGGCCTGATAATTTATTCATTGATCGTGACGGTTCCTTATTCGTTTACGTCCTAGAATTCTTAAGAACTTCTACTTTACCAAAATTACCTCTTTCTACCTTACAAAAATTAGAACGTGAAGCAAAGTTTTATGCACTTAAACCTTTACAAGCTTTAATTTCTAAAAGAATTGATTTATATTTCTCTTTTCCGGAATTTAAAGTTATTCCTGTACAAAATATTTCTTCCCATGAGTTTCCTCAATTTCCTCGTTCTTCTTCCAACCTTTATGATTCCATTTTCAAAAATTATGATGTAGAATATAATGCTCGTAATACCTCTACCTCTTACGATGATTCTGAAGAAACCATAACCGGAACTAGAGATGATGATGATAATGATGATGATGATGATGATGATAATGATTGGGATAACATCTCTGATTCTTCTTATGTTGAGGTCCCTATAATTTATAATCCAACCAACGAATATACAAATGCACTTAATATTCATAATGATTTGTCTCAAAATCCCCAGTTCATATCTCAAAGATTTCATTTAAATAATTCTTCAAATTTTAATTTTAATCATAGTAATTTAAATGTTAACAACAAAATGTTTGGTTCGGATAACTCTTTTTATCACAATTTTAATTTTAATTATTATAATCACAACTTTAATCACAAAAATTATCACTATCCTAATTCGTTTACCTCTTCAAATAATCATCCTTCCATGAATTTTACAAATCATTTACATAACAAATCTGAAATTCCAATCGCTTTAAACTCTAAGGATTTATATGCTCCTGATTACGATCTTATTACCGTAACTACTGTCCCTATCTTCTTTAAAAAATGCCCTTTTGGTCATGGCGAAGAAAATCGTGTAAATGATTTCTATTGTGATACTTTATGTAATGAGGATCATGTTGTATTAGTTAAAGAAATCGTTACCTGTATGGTATTTAAAAGGAAGGATACCTAAAGGATTTGGTGATGAACTAATATGTTTTATACTTACGTACTTATATTACGTACTTATGATACGTACGTACTTAAAAAAATATGTACGTATACGTATATACTTGTACATAGATATATATATATATATGCGTGTAGGAAAATGATTTAGTTAATTTAAACCTCAAAATTCCTATGTAGTTAAATTTGTGAATTACTTATATTATTAATAGACTGACATACTGTATTACGGTATAATAGACTAGAGATACCGTACTATGGTATTATAGACTAGAGATACTGTATTATTGCTCATTTGTATATAGATGCAATCTCTTTTATTTTAATTTTGTTTATTTTTTGTGTCTTCTTTTTTTTTTAAATCAATGTAGATTAAGTGTTGTATATTTGAATTCAATAAACTTTTCTAGTTACATTTCAACTGGGAAACTCTATTTTCATTCGTGTTATCGATTTTGATTGGATGTACTACTGTATGTGAAAATCCTTTCTAAATTTTAAACCGACTACTAGAAATTTGATAAAATTTCTTTTATTTAATCCTATAAACTTATATAGAATGAAAATAAAAAAAAATTAATTTAAAATTGGTCTAGTATTTGTTGAAGAATATTTGTATAAAATTGTTAAATATAGAAAAATAACTTTTTTTGATATATAATTATGATACTAAATAAATTTAATAAAAATTTTTTAACTTCTACAGGTCTGTAGAATTTAATTAAAATTTTTTATTGAATTCCATTAAGTGATTTTTGAGATATCTTTTAAAATTTTACTGCAACTTTTATTTAATAGATATTTCAAATTTTAAATTCTCTTTAAACAAAAATATTTCAAATAAAATTTAATAAAAATTTTTATAAAGTTAAAGAATTAAAATAAGATTTTTCTGAATCTTAAGGTGAGACTATGCCTCTAACTTTATTGAAACTTGATTGAACTCTTTACAAGAGAATTTATAAGAAAAATTATATATAAACTTCATATTCAAAGGATGCAAAACTAGAGACTCAGACAAAATTTTTTGTAGCCTAAATCTAAATAAAAGATTTATTAAACTTTATTAAATAATTGTTAAAATATTTTTGGAACTAGACTCAATAGACTTTATATACTGTGTGCTTTTCTCTAATATCTTAAAATTTTATTATACTAACCCATTGTATAACTAAACAAAAATATTTTTTTATTGTAATTTTATTTTAATCTAACCTTAATATTAATTATAATTTTAACTCTAATTTATATTTTAGTTCTAATGTTGCTATAAATATACTATATACCAGAGTACTATTTAGATTTTTTATTTAAAATTTTAAAAAAATTAAATTTTAGAAAAAAATTAGATAATGCACTATATATTTTGCACCTTCTTATAAAATTCTTATAATATTGTTAATATCTTGAATTTTGACTAAGTAATCCTATTGTATAACATAGACAAAATGTTCTTCTCACAATTTTACCATATTTTAACTCTAACCTAACTTCAATTTTAATTTTAATCTAATTTTAATTTATATTGCTAGCTTAGTTTTGCTATAGAGTATACAAAGTGCACTAGTATATTGTTTAGATATTTTATAATTTTTATTTAATAAATATTTTAGATTATCTTTTAACTTTTAGGCTTTCTAGACAAATTTGTCTAAAAAATTTTTATAAATCTATATTTTTTAAATTTTTTTCTTTACAATTTGGCAGTCTTGCTACTTTTTATTTGCAGATTAAACTATATTAAGAAATTTATATTTTTTAATACTAGCTATACTAATCCACCTGATAAGTAGCTTACCTATGCTTTCACCAGATATGACTTGTCTCAGTGGACTTCAAGCCTCTCTCCAAGCTCCTAACTTACTAGAGATTATTCTTTGGTCATGGGCTAGTGCCACACATCATATCAAAGTTAGCTTTCCTTTTTCTAAAATGAAATACAAACACAAATGTAAAGGGCAAAATAAAAATGGGAAAATACTACGGCATCGAGTTCTGGTCTATCTAAACTAATAAAACCAAATAAAACAAATAATAAAAAAAAGAAACCAAAGAAAAGAAACAAAGATAGCACTATTAAACCCATGCTGGACTATAAAAATTATATAGTACTACAAATAAGCTAGACTAAACTCTATGCTAGTTATTTATGTCTATATCTAGGATATAAAAATATTAAAAACCATCTGGTCTTAAAGTAGAGCTCCAAGGTTGAAACTTTCAGTACTATTCTAACTAAGTCGGCAGGTCTTCTGTAGTGCTTCAAACATTATCATATTATCTACTACTATTCATCCCAAAGTAGACATATACACATATACGTGACTTTCTTTTTTTAGCAGCTGTTACTATGTTGATCTTTTGCTGAGAGTATGTCATTTTTTCTACTTTTTGCTGAAATTTCAAAAAGTACAAAAAGTGGAGTTTGGTAAAGGGTTTTGGTTTGTGGGTATTCTTAAACTTTGGTAAAGAGTGTATTGAAAACTCACTTGTTGTTCTCCTTAGATCAACTATCTTTAACTTCATCAGCAGAAGCAGGGCTTCTAGAAAATTTTTTGTATAAGGGCACCACCTTTTTGCCAGTTATCTTGTACAAAAATACTTTAACTTGCATGCTGAATATACAAAGGAGTCCAGAGAAAATCAAGCTGAAACCTTGACTTTGTAAAAACTATTATTTATAGTTGTTTCTTCTACTTTTCTTCAACAAGTTACTGTTTTCGTTAGCCATAAGTTTGGTACAAGTGATCATTGGGGAGAATTGTATATATTTTTTAATTTTTAAAATATTTAAATAAAATTTTTTCTAATAAAGTTATATAATTTAATGCATGTACATTGTAACCAGTATTGGCAAATAGAATAATAGAATAAAAGCTCAATTTTTTGTCTTCTTATAAGAAAAATTTTTTATTAATAATTTGCAATTATTTAAATATATATTGTTAGAACATTAGTAAAGCAATAAATTTAAAATATTTTTATATTTAATTAGTAAAGTTTAATACTTAAAATTTACAATAGAAAAATAAAAAAAATGAATAGAATTAGAAGCCAATAGAAAAAACATATAAATGTGACAACACTGATTGTAATGTATTCCTAATCAACTAATTAAAATGTAAGATCAGATGCAAATATTATATAATCGAAAAATTCAAAACAAACATTTGTTTTGCCAAAAACCGCTTATAACTCCAAATTTTGTATATACAATTACCTTTTAGATTCTAACAAAAAAATTTCTTGTAAGATTTTACTATAATTCATCTTCTATATCTACCTTAACCTTACTCTAACACTAACCTTAATCACATAAAAAACCATTGTTTTAATTTTATATTATATCTGATCTTATAGATGCATTACAATGCATCTGCAATAAATAATTAAATCCTTTCTAATAATATTTGAAAATAAAAATTATATTATAATAGTATTTAATTTTATTTTATAAAAATAATATTTTAATTGCTTATAAGATAAAGTATACCAATTTAAAAAAATTTTAATCAAAAAATTATCTACTTATTCTTGACAAACTCTTAAAATATTAATTTTAAAGCTATAGTTCTTAATATAAAATTTTAGCTTATATAAAGAATAATATATAGTTATTGAATACATAGCAGATAATAATTATAGTTATTTAATAAGTATAACAATTATATTGTAATTTAGCTATTATAGTATATACTTCTTAATATCATAAATCTTATTCACTACATATAACTTTTTATAAAGTTCAAGTTTATACAGACAATATCTTTAATAATTTAGCAGACTCTCTTGCTAAACAATATATAGTTACTCCATATCTTGAATTTAATTATATAAATATCTATAATATATACTACATGTTACAATGTGAAGAAGAAAATTCTTTGTTGAACAATCTACATGATCTTTTATTAAAACTATTTGCAAAGCCTATATTTTAGCAATATAATTATTTCAGCAATACAATGAATAATGGTCTCAAACTAATAACAGAATTAACTAGTAATCTATCTAGTTATATTTTAATCATAACTACAAACCTACCTATAATATTACAAACTTTTTTTTTTTATTTTGAATTTGCTGTATATATAATAAAATTAGTTACAGATTTGTATTAAGATGATATTAATTTGAACTATCTATTGTATTTTATATAACCACCTAAATGTAGCAAATCACTTCTTAATTTTCTATTTATAAACTAACTTAAGACTAGCTACCATTAGTTATAGGGAGGGAAAGAGGAAGCCCAGTAGTTGAAGTATAAGGATTAATAAAAATATAAAAAAATAGAAAAGTTTTGATTTTGCCATTTTTGAATAAATAGATTAATATTATGATTATAGATTGTTGTTGCAGAGGTTCTAGTAATGATATTTGGTAGAGAGAATTTAATTCGTTTGGATTTAGATGTGATATTTCTTGAGGTTTCCTAGTTATATTAGAATTGATTTCTAATTTGCCAAATGTTTAAGTTAAACCAGGAAAGAAGATTATTAGAGAGATAGAGGCAAAAGTTGGTAGTATTTTTAGTAAAGATAGATTGTAGTTGGTCAGTAATACAAAAAGGAATTGTTTCTTGTATAAGGAAGAGGAGGTTTTGAAAAAGTGTGTTGTGAGTATTTGAGTTAAGTAGTATATTTGTAATTGTAGTTGGAGTTAAAATTAATGTAAGTATATTAGTAAAAGGATTAATATCATCTAGATGAATTGATGG
>CAJVPZ010001693.1:0-13886 GCA_910592135.1 Racocetra fulgida | reverse complement strand
AACTTTTTGTTGTTGTATTTGTATATCTTCTTTATTTTTATCTGCCACGTATTTTTTAACATGTTTTCTTTGTTTATTCTTTATTACTGTTGTATATCTTGTATGACAGTAACTAATCTGCATTATGAGATTAAGGCCAATCCCCCAAATGACTTGCAAAGGGCAAAATTATCAATAATTTTTCAAAGTTTTCTACTATATCTTTGCCACTTCTGCTTTATTTACTCAAGTCTCCTAAGAGACTGAGTATTATTTTTAGTCTTCTTGCTTTTTTCTTAAAGCTGTAAATTTTGTTTCCTATAGCTATTTGTATATTTCTGTTGTTTTCTGTTGTTATTTTGGTTTCATATTTTTGTATATAGAGGATCAGTGATGAGTATATTTTATTTATTTTGGTTACTCAAATAATAGTTTATTATTAACTTTATTAGAATAGTTTTTACAGAATTCTATTTAAAGTAATAGTTATTTAATTATTTAATTTATTAGTTCATTTAATATAAATAGAATCCAGACCAAGGTATACAAACACAAATGGTATCTCAGAATTAGAGTTGGAGATATGGGGTTAAGAGGCATGCCCTATGAGGCATGCTTAGAACATGTCTTTTAACCAAAAGGTATACTCCTATCATATGATATAGGCTATTATATAATTGATCAATTATCAAATTGGATAATTAGAATTAAAGCCTACTATTGCTAATTACAATAATATATGATATATATATCTATAGAGAGCATGCTCTAGACAAAGAGAGGCATGCTTTTCACAAAGGCATACCCTCAGGGGCATACCTAAAAAATTTACCATGCCTCCAACCCTACTCAGAACAGCTCAGAATGATGTAACAATGATATTAAGGATAAACAAAACCAAACAAACCAAAATAGCAAAAGTGCAGAATGTAGCAACTTAGTAAAGTGGTTAAGTTGTTATATCCCCAAGTAGTATGTTGGCAGGTTAGGAGTTTGAAACTTATCAACAATGAAAATTCAAATATTCTTTTGTATAACAGCTACTATCTTTTGATAATCAATTTGAATAGAATCTTTATAACCTTTGGTAGCACTAACAAGATTGGGAGATCATGGAATATTTATACAATATATAAGTTATACAAAGGCATGCAAGCTGGTATTAGTTAATGCAAACTCAAGATAAGACCTTATATTTATATAAATTCAGAAAACTAAAAAGATGGATGTCTATTTGGCAAGATCTGAGTAGAGAAGTAGCACAAACCTTCAATAGTGGCTATTAGAATAGGCTTCATCTGAGGCTAGCATAATTAAACGAGAACTGAATATTTAGAGAGAAGATACTCCACCAACCAGGCTGCTAGAATCACTGAAAGAAAAGGATCTGTAGTACAGATATCAAAAAACTGATGTTCAATTCGAGCTATCTGGATTGGTAGTCTGAAGAGATTGGCTAAGAGATACTAAAAAAGAAGGTATCAAATTATCTTGAAGAGGAGGTATTGAGGTTTGGATAAACTTTACAAGGGCTAAGTAGGTAATAGTAGTGGCTTTGGCTTGCAAGTACTTGTCCTTAGACTCGATATAAGTTATTGAAATAGACTAGGTAATATGGTAATAGTGGGTATCAGACTGCTTTAGCAGATATACACTTGAGGATAAATCAGTTAATTATGCTAGTAGTTCTATAGGTAGCATGCAATAATCTTAGAATTTGAACTGATTTATATATCATATGTTCTGAGTGAGGTTAAATAGATTGGTATAGAAAACTCAGATTAGAGGGTTTAATTGAGTAATTTAAATAATAGTGGGTTATAGATACAGCATCTAGTGTAAAATCTAATAATAAGCAGACTACTTAAATTAGGTGCTCAAAAGGTGCAGATATGACTAGAATATATTTTTGTTAAAATGTACTTGTTTGAGGCCTCTTTAAAAAGGGCACTACATGATTTTATAATTAATAAAAGTGAAAAGCCAAAAAGGCTAACCTTGACTACAAAAAAAATAGCAAAAGTGCTTTTGTTATACTAAAAGGTGCTTATCCTATATTAAAAGGTGTTTATCCTATAATAAAAGGTGTCTATCCTATAAGAAAAAATGCTTTTGCCATAGTAAAAGATGCTCAATCTCTAATTTTAATTATTTAAGGTGCCTATCCACTATCTGAAAGTGCTTATCCACTATCTAAAAATGTTTATTCTATAGTAGAAAGTATTTTTCTATTAATAAAAGATACTCTTTCTTAATTAATTACTATATTCTATAGTAATTTAATATACTAGAAAAAGATATATAAATCTTGTCTTTTTTTTCAAGACAAAAGAACAGTTGGTTCTTATTTTTTTTAGTAATTTAAAATAGTTGGTTCTTGTCTTTTATTGGTTTTTAACAATTGGTTTGTATATTCTAATTATTATAATACTATAATTATAACCTTTATTTTAGAAATAAACTCTTTATTACATCTTTGTTTTTAAATTTATATTAGGAATAAGTCATATTTTTAATATTTTTTTTATATAATCTTTGTTGGAAATAGATTTCTTTTCTGTAATATTTTTCTTAGAATTCGTCTTAAGTATACTTTATTATACTTTTGAATATTTTATTGAGTTGTATTTTTGTTTTATATGAGCTATTTATTGAATATTATTTGAGTATTATTTGAGTATTTTTCTTGAGTTATGTATTTATTTTATTTGTATTATTCTTTTGAGTATTATTTGAGTAATAAATCTATTTTTTGTCTATAAACTTGTTGATTATAATCTTTTCTTTATAAGTGTTATTATAGTAATAAGTTGATAATATTTTATCTTATCTATAAACTGTTTTTTTCTATAAATTATATAACCATATTTCTTAACTACTTGTATACTTAGTCAAATAAAATAACTTGTTAACCAAAAATTTAACTTGTTATATTATACTATAAAAAAATTAATTTAATATATATTTTTAATAAGCTGTAAAAAAAATTATTATTAGTTTACTTTCTTTAGAGCTAAACAAAATTATTAGTGTAATCATCTAAAACCAATAATGATATTAGTGTAGATTTGAGTTTACAGCTGTTTTTAGAATTTCTAAAATACTAAAAAATTGCTAATACTAAATTGATAAGTTTTTGTATTTAGCTAAAGCTAATAATTTATTGATTTTGATTTAGTAATTTATTAATTTAGTTATTAGCAATTTTTTTAATATTTCAGAAATTATAAACTAGCTGTAATGTTTAAGTTCAAATTTATTTTGCTAGGTTAGATAATTAGTTATCATATTTATATAATAACACATAACGACCTATTCATTTCAATTTCAGATTATCTAATTAGTAAAAGTTTTAGATCAACTGATTTGCCAAAAATCTGATCTGGTTAATAAAAATTTCAATTAAATAATCAAGTATACAGTTATCTGGATGACTGTTTGGATTTCTAATACTTAATAAAAAATTAAGACAGGCAGTATAAAGCTAAAAAAATTAAATATACAAAACTTGTACTTAAAAAAAAAAAATATAAAATATCAAAAAGCAATATAATAAAAAATTAACATATTAGAAAATATTATACTTAAGGAAATAATAGAATTATTAAAAGTAGGTGTGGCAACTTAGTGAAGTTGGTAAGTTATCGCACTTCCATGTAGCAAGACAAGAGTTCAAATCTCACTAGCAATGAAATTCGAATTTTACAGAATGTGTTATGGCAAACTGTGTATAATCTGATGGGTCAGCACTTGTAACCTTGGTCATATTAGCTTGTACTAGGAGAATGCAAAACAGTAGTATAATGTATGAGTTACACAAAACCTAAGTGATATATCTGGGTAAATTCAGAGGATCAGGTATATGGAAGCCTGCTTGGCAAGTTCTAAATAGAAAGATAGCACAGATCTTTGATGATACTATGTAAAGGATGATCATCAGCAATTAGACCTGATAGCAAACTGAATAAGAACCGGGTGTTTGGCAAGGCACTACACCAATCAGGCCATGTATATACAAAAAAAAGGATTTATCAGAATATCAGAAGATACAAGTTTCTTTTGAACCATCTAGATTAAGAGTTTAGGATGATGTCAATGCATCAAAAAAGTTGGTGGTAGTCTGTATAGTGGGTACTGGGGTCTGGATGAACTTTATAAGGGCAGAAGTAGGTAAGGTAACAACTTCAGCTTGCAAGTACTTGTCTTCAGATTCAGTATAACTTATCAAAGTCTAAGTTAGTTAGATTGTGGATATAAAAAACTTTAGCAATGATGCCTTAAGGATAAATTAGTTCTAAGGCTATAATAAGCATCTAAAACTTCTTGACTGACAAATGTAATGAAGATGTCCTGGTAATACAAGAGAGATATGTATGGTACAAAGGGTTTAAATAGATAATCTTCTAGTTGGGTTATAGATATAGCAGCTAGTATAGAACCTATGATATATAGAATCAAAAAAGAAAAAAATAAAATACATGTTCAATAGGAAGCAAAAATCTTAAAACAAAAACAAAAGAAAAAAAAAATATATCAAAACAAGGAATCACAGAGAGATATCAAAGAATTTATAAAAAAAAAAACTTTAAAAAAATAGCAAAAGAATCAATATAAAGAACCTCAGCAATAACTTTGGTAGAAGATAAAAACCTTAACAATATACAATTTAGAAACTTACAAAGAAATATATTAGAGTAGATACTAAAAATTATATATTAAACAAGCTTTAAAATAACACAAGATAATACTAAAAATTAGAAAAAGAAAAAGAAGAATTCTTTGATTAAATAGAGTTTTAAAACTAGAACTCAAACAGATATTAGTAAAAACAAAAGAAATTTCTTACAAAATACAACAGCAGGAAAAACAATAATTAAAAAAAGAAAAAGAAAGATCTTGCATATGAAATAGTGAAAAAAATTTTAATAATAGCATCTAGAAATTAAGAGGTGGATAGTAGAATTTAAAAGAAGTTTTTTAGAAAAAAATTAAGTCTTTAGAATAAAAAAAACAAAAAGATACCCAATTCAGAAGAAAAAAAAAAAGAAAACTTGAATGGATTAATCTAGAAGCAAAAAATCAAGAGTAAAATTAGGAAACTAGAAAAAAAACTTATAAAAATATACTTCCAAAGAAGACATATAGAAGAAATTTATTAAGAAGAATAATAAAGCAGAATGTAGAAATTGAAAGAAGCACAAAAAGAAAATTAGAAAACTGAAGTACAAAAACAGACTACTACTAAAAAAAAAAGAAAGAAGAATAAAAAGATGAAAGAAAGTAATTATAAAAGAATAAATAAAATTTTAAATAGCAGTAGAATAAATAGAATATATAGAATAGAAAATATACAATATGATAATTTTATTATAAGATTAGTGATTCAATGTTTTATATTGTTTATAAGTACTGGCCATAGCAAAGATCTTTTTTGATTTTTAACAGCTGCCCTACCTTGTTTAATGCATCGAATGTAATCCAGGTTCACATAAGGAGAGCTTCTCTCTGCATTACAAATACAAAGTATTATAATTATAAATTCTACTTTGTATTTATAACACAGGGAAAAGCTTTTTTTATACAAATCTGAGTTAAATTCAACACACTAAACAAGGTAGGGCAGCTGTTAAAAATCGAAAAAAACCTCTGCTACTGGCCACAGCCAAAGCACAATTACATTGTGAAATACAAATATAAATAGGTAGTTTTGACAAGGTGCATAACTGCCAGCCCATGACCAAAGAGTAAAAAGTCCTTAGTAAGTTAAGAACCCGAAGGAAGGCCAATGGTTGCATCTGGTCGAAAGCCGAGGATGAGTCTAGATTAGTAATAGCTATAGAAAGATATGTAACTCTTGAATATCTTAATCTAAATAAACAGAGGCAGAACTGCTGAATTATAAAAAAAAAATAAAATATTTAAAATTTATATTTATATTTGTTAAAAATCTAAAATAATTTATTTAATTTTATTTAGTACTTATATATTAGATTAATAATTAGTTTTTTATATTCAACTATAGTTATTGTATTAGTATTTAATATGTGGGTTTAATTTATTTTATACTAAATAATTAAACATTATTATTACATCGCATTCAAACTATAGCATAGCCTTTAATCAGGGATTATACAAAAATAATGGCTTTGTATCTAAACAATGATACAGTTTTTAATAAAAAAAAAACTATTCAAAAATTATATAATTCTGTATTTAAAAATATATAAAATCGCTTTTAATTAAGAATTATACAAAGTCAATGGCTTTGCATCTAAATAATAGCATTCGCATTTAAACAATGGCTACGCATCCAAATAATGGTTTTACATCTTAACAATAAGTTTTCAATCAAGGATTATTCCGAAATAATAACTTTAAATCCAAACAATAACATAGCCTTTAAGGCTTTATCTTTTATCAGAAACCTTATTCTTTATGGAAGGCTTTAACTTTTATCAAAATTTCGCAATCCATAAGAAATTTGTCTTTATAGAGATTTCGCAGGGTTCACAGGTTTCGTCAGAGGTTTTGTTATTTGAAGTGGTTAGGTTTCGTTTTTTGTCATTTTGTAAAAGGGTTTGTCTAACAATACTAGTCTATATACAAACTCTTGTACTTCACATTGCGTCCCGTCACCGATGAGTCGCTACAATTGTTTGATGGGGTCCGTATTGATTCACCGACAATCACTTCGCCGACAGCTCATTTAGACGACATCACGCCAGGTGAAATTTAGTAAAAATATATACCTGCAACTAATGAAATGCTTAACCCTAACCCTATGTGATGTCGGCTAAATGATCGTTCGGTGAAATGATTGTCGGTGAATTGAAGGAATCCCGATTTTTATTATCATACTGCTGTATATAAAAAAAATAATTCAATGAAAATACTTTTACAGTAACCGAAAACAGGTAACATTATATGGTCAGATACAGAGGTTTTCCATATCCAAATTCTGATTCGGGATAAACAGACCTTTATCAAAAAAAACCTACACTTATCAAGAGACATCCAACATGGGGATCCCTTCAATTCACCGACAATCATTTCACCGAACGATCATTTAGCCGACATCACATAGGGTTAGGGTTAGGGTTAAGCATTTCATTAGTTGCAGGTATATATTTTTACTAAATTTCACCTGACGTGATGTCGTCTAAATGAGCTGTCGGTGAAGTGATTGTCGGTGAATCAATACGGACCCATAAAAATCGTCTCATAAAATCGAAAAATGACAATCGTGGAAATAGATCTCAAAAAAAGAAGAAACTAAAATGCAATCAGATAAGTAATGTCTAACTTTGAATCATAGAGTTGATTGACAAATCAAAATAAGGAGGAATAGTATCATAAAATAGTTGAATTTTATACCTCTTGCGTATTATCTAACAGATTTCTTAGAGCAGTTGATATTCAATATTGACTCAATTATGTATACACTTATTTTCCAGAACTCATTACCTTAGAAGATGCATTGTCTTTTATTCCATCTTGACATTACCTACTCTTCTCATGGAACTTTTTCAAAAAAATACTACGAAAGTAGGTGGTAAATCACCAAAAAAGGTATTATTGTGGAAGATTTTTTCGATATGGTATAGTGTCTTGCAGACTGCAAATGATTTATAAGTTTCCGAAAATGAATTTTGTGAATTTGCATGTAGATATGTGCAACTAAATTCATATAATCCGCATGTAGATTTTTTATTTAGTTGTGGGCCCGCAACTAAATTAAAAATTGAATTTCAGACAGTGATATGGTAAATGTGCATTATTTTAATAATAAAACACCAGGGTTCGAAGTACCATAATTCTTGGAAAATTTAAGGTAACAAATGAGGAGATCGTTCGTCAAGCCATAAATGTGAAGATTCTTATGGTATTGAACGAATAACACTTTGATCTTGGTAATAGAAGTGATTTAAAACCTGGACAATCACTACCGGATTTTTATGAAACAAAGCAAAGAATGTGGTACAACAAATATACCATTATCCAGTTGCAGCATGGTATTCTAACATATGATAAACTTTTACATCATGGAATCCCTTCCATTAGGATCGACGTCACCAGCAGTATTCAAGGCGTATGCATTTTTTGCTCAACTTGCTAAAGACGTTTCTTTTCATCGCATCCAAATATAATCTAGAGTGTTAGAGAACCGGATCATTATATGTAGAATTAATCTGCTTTTTCGACTAACCAAAGGTCATCTGATCAACAGCCAGCAAATTTATGTCACTCCGAATTGGCTAATATGGGTTATTATATATTATTATATAATAATAAATTAAACTAATGAACTTCGTATCTAATAGGTTAATTTATTTCAATATACGTACTAATATTGATACTATATATGATCGAGAATTTTTTGATATATATATATATTTTTTGTTTACGTTTAATAGCATTGCAAAAATTTCGTTAAAATTCTGAATAAAATACAATTTGTAGCATATAATCTCAAGCATTTGATATTTTTTATTTTTTTATTTTTTTTTTTGCAAATGAGTGCCGTTTGTAAATGCTATTTATAATGTATATTTTATAATCAAATTTTGCTTAATCCGTCAAATTTTTCTACACATTCACACAATCATGTTAAAATAAAAAAACTGGGAGCCCATTTATTTAATAAAAAATTGTTGCCAGGATGAGAATATAACATACAAAAAATTTTTATTATAAAAAAATATATATCGCTGTTACATAATGTGAAAAAAAAGATTTCTACGGATTTATAATTAAGAATGCCTTTTCAAATTCTTCTAAAGTAAAATTTTCAGAAAGCCTCACTCCTGATTGTTAAATATTGAATACTAGCAATAAGATTAATTTTCAATTTTACTTTTAACCATTTCGAACGTATTACCTCATTTAATACTTATTGTACATGTACCTATTGGACCGAGAGCGACTTTAAACTTGAGTTTAAAATTATCAGGAACTTCAGTGACCATTTTTCTAAATATAAATTTTAATAAGTTTCGATTTCATAATCTTTTTTTTTTTCAAAAATACGTATACGAGTAACGTTATTACTAATTTATCTTATAGGCAAAAACTGCTATTTTATACCATCCATTCATTAGATATAAAAAACCTATCAGTAATTGCGTTAGGGTAACGCAATCTAGATCCCACTGAAGGTTCGAAGATAACGACATAGAGTTTGATAATCTACAGGGAGAAACCGAAAAGATAATTCGTCCCGAATGAGAACAGTTGTAACATCAGGTGATTAGTATAAATATCAGATATTATCAGACCACATACCGATATGTACGTAATTATGCATATCCTAATTGAATACAGAAATACGTATAACACTTTCAAAGCATATTTTCGCTGACAAATATTGAAAAAAATTTTTTAGAAAGCTTTTTATCAGTTCAAAAAATTGCTAAAAATATTTACGGCTATTTTCATAAATTCTGTAACACTTAAAAATTTCTTTTTTTCCGAAATCTCTTTGATTTTATTCTAATAATAACCTAAATCGAGGAGGTTTCGGGAAAAGAGCCAATTTTTAGGTGTTCCAGAATTTATGAAAATAACTGTAAATGTTAGCAGATATTCATCAATAAGTTGAATACTTTCAAAGATATGGATGTATTGAAACAAATTTTCGACAAATATTTTAATAAAATCAATACGTTACGTAGTAAAATTTCTAGCTTTAACAAACTTTGAAAACTATATAGTTTGAATTATCACCCCAATTTTTGGTTTGAGTGCACCAGAATATGATATATTCCAATTAAAATTCTCCATCATTACCACCAAGAACTATGTTACCATGGTAAATAATCATGGTTCGCTCAGTTTTATCCGACCAGTCTCTTCTATATCGGTATAATCTTTTTAATTCTTCACGTTACACCAAAATCTGAAACTTGTGGGGAAAATGCGATTTCATATTGGGACGAACTCAACTTTAATTAGAAACAATCTACGGTCTCGTGACAACGAACATTAAATACGGCATTAAATACAGCATTAATACGCAGATTATGACATAGAGATAGTAAAAATCACGTACGTACGTACGCAATAGTCACCGAAAAAGTACATACGAAAATTACGGGAATTTTTTCTATCAAGAAAAATTTACCGTTCGCAATAGAATCGTGAAATACTAGGAAACAAAACGAATTTCTTAAAAGAATTATATAATAGAAATCAATAAATAAACGGAATATAATAATAAAGAAGGGAAAAATAAAGTTTAAGGAATGTTTATTTAAAGTGTTCATTGAAGAGTAACAAATAAGGAAGACGTTGGAAGATCAACACCATATATAAAAGATTTTGTAGAAGGAATCGAAGCAAACATGGAATTACTTTTATTTAACAAAGTGGTACACTGAGGTGATACAATAAGCATAAAAAATTCCCAAAACGGATGTTCGGAATTTAACGCCTCGGAGTTTAATATCCGGTGTGACAAAAGCACGTGTGATGTCATTTTTCTAAAAAATTTAAAAATTGTTTCTTTTTTCAGGAGTTAATCTTCAAAAAAAAAAAAAATTTTTTTTATCTTCGATTTTTATTTTTATTTTTATTTATTTAAAAATTTTTTTTTTTGAGAATTGATTGAATTTAAAAAATTGGTTCTTTTTATCAGGAGTTAATCTCCAAAAAAAAAAAAAATTTTTTTTGTCATCAATTTTTTTTTTCGAGAATTGATAGAAAATGACGAGATACATAACTCGTTCATTTACACGAAAAGCGAAAAGAAGAGGTTCTAATGAACAAGAAATTTCCGATAATGAAGATGAAAAGAAAGCATTTCGAAGATATTTGAAATCAGCACAAAATGGAAATGCGGCAGGGCAAAATAGTGTTGGACAATGCTATAAAAATGGAACGGGAGTTGAAAAAGATGAGAAGAAGGCATTTAAATGGTATTTAAAATCAGCCAAAAATGGAAATTCACAAGGTCAATATAATCTTGGATGGTGTTATGAAAATGGAGTAGGAATTAGTAAAAATAAGGAAAAAGCGTTTGAATGGTATAAGAAATCGGCCGAAGGAGGGAATTCACATGGACAATTTAGCGTAGGATATTATTTTGAAAAAGGGATATGTGTAGATAAAGATGAAAAGAAAGCGTTTGAATGGTATTTAAAATCGGCCGAAGGAGGAAATCCAAGCGGACAATGCAATATCGGATATTGTTATGAAAAAGGAATATACGTTGCTAAGGATGAAAAAAAGACATTTGAATGGTATTTAAAATCAGCGGAAGGGGGAAATTCGCAAGGACAATGTAATCTTGGATATTGTTATGAGAAAGGAATGTATGTTGCTAGAGATGAGAAGAAAGCATTTGAATGGTATTTGAAATCAGCGGAAAGTGGCAATTCTAATGGACAATGTAATCTTGGATATTGTTATGAGAAAGGGATATATGTAGCACGAGATGAAAATAAAACATTTGAATGGTTTTCGAAATCAGTAGAAGGAGGGAGCGTATTAGGACAAAATAATCTTGGAGTATGTTATGAAAATGGTATAGGAGTTGCTAAAGATGAAAAGAAAGCATTTGAATTATATTTGAAATCGGCCGAAAGGGGGAATCCAGTTGGACAAAATAATGTTGGATTGTGTTATCAAAACGGTATAGGGGTTCGATATGATATAGAAAAAGCATTTGAGTGGTACTTGAAAGCAGCGACGGGGGGTAATCCTAAAGGACAAAGTAATCTTGGGTGGTGTTACCAGAAAGGTATGGGTATTTTAGTAGATGAAGAGAAGGCCTTTTATTGGTTTTCACAATCTGTAGATAATAGTTTCAATGAATAAATTAGTAAAAGGTATATATTAGATGTAGATATTAAATTAAAAAATGATTAATAATAGTATATAGAAAGATTATCTTTTCAACGACTTCAATAACACTTTTATACAATAGTAGGTAGAATAGTAGGTAGAGCGTAAGATTATAGTTATATCATCATAGGAATCGTGTTAGGAATCGTGTAAGAAATCGTCTTGGGAAGATTCGGTATATATAATGAACTGATTTTTAAGTTTATCGAAATTTATTATGATGGACTGGTATAACCAATGTAATTATTTTATGTTCTTATTTTGTTAATAAGTTCGATATAGAGATAATTGACATCATATTAAATTTTATTAAAATTTTTGTTAACTATTATTATATATTGTATAAATATGTTTTTAAGTGTAATTTGCCAGAATTATAAAGCAAATCTGTATAAATCTGTATTTATAAGTAATATTAATTGTCGGGGATGATGCTGAAATCGGATGGGGTCTTAATTTGAAAATAAAATCCACCTATACTCTTATTATAAACACTAACCTTAAATTCTTCGAACTATAAAAAAAAACACCCCAAAAAAATCAAATTTTTATAATAAAATAAGTCAAAATATCAGTATAATCCGATTTCAGCATCATCCCCGACATTAACAGCGAAACATCAAATCGTCATATAAATTTTTTTTTCATTTTTAAATTATTTATATAAACGATCAAAGTTTTTAATACTACGTATTAAATTGTACTAGATTGTACGTACTAAATTGTACTAAATTGTACTAAATTGTACCAAATTATACTAAATTGTACTAACGCTAACTTGTGTAAATTATGCTCGAAGTCAAATGCGTCCGTGATCTTTGCGTCCTGTACGTACGTACATACATGAAATTTCTTAATATTTTTATTTCTCATTGAAATTCTTAGGTCTTAAACAACGTCGATCGTGAGGTAAGAATTTAGTTGAAGTTTGGATTTTTTTTTTTTCTTCTTTGCATTGTGTATATTATATATTACTTATTCTTTCAACTAACATAATTTCTTAGCTTTCTATAAACTTGATAAAATTTCCTCAAAAATATAATATTAAACATTAAAAAGAAAAAAAAAAGTGTATATTATTTTATATTGCGGTAAGTGATGGCGATTATTGTGTGGTCACAATATTCATTGCAAGGAGAAAAACCCAAAAAGTGACATTGATAATATACGTAATTATTAATTTATAATATTAGATTGCCAAGAGATTTTATAGTTTTGTGAATTCTTAAAAGTTAAAATCAGGTGACAATATACTAAAAGGCTTTAGTATTAGAGCGTCACCAAAAAGAGATAACACCGAGTTTGGGATTGAATTCTCAGAGTGAATGAAATTGGAGGGAAAATCAGATCATCGTATGTACTGTACATACGTAAATTTATTAAGACCCTCAATGGAATGGAGTGGAATCGACAGGTAGAGTAGTTAAAATTTGGATAAACTATACAAATTGTACAAATTATGGAGGCACAGACCATATTTTTTTTCATAGTTACGCCGATTGGCCAAAGTTTATTTAATCAAATACGCTGCCACCGCTTGCATTACATGATCCACGGAAGTTATCAAAATTAGTTACATGAATTAATTAGTCCAAGCTTGATTATCTTTTTGGTATAGACTATTTAAATGGTTTTGATGTCTGAAACATTACCCTGTTATAATTATCCTATAACAATTATTTAACTCTAGGACTATTGAATAATCGGTTAACCCAAAATCCATCTAAGATCTTTAACAAAACTATCCAACTAATCCGAACATACATGATTAGGACATGATGAAGACATGAAGACATGATGAAGACCTGATTAAGACATGATGAAGACATGATGAAGACATGATTAAGACATGATGAAGACATGATGAAGACATGATGAAGACATGATGAAGACATTATGAAGACATGATGACAACATGATGAAGACATGATTAAGAAATGATTAAGACATGATGTGAGTGGACAAGCAAACCTATTATATTATATAAGTATCTTTCGCGTTTGTACGTTTATACATTTATACGAGTGTGATTTTTTCACCTATAGTACGATTTATGTTTTAATCAC
>CAJVPZ010001692.1:0-13888 GCA_910592135.1 Racocetra fulgida | reverse complement strand
TTTTCTTTAGTAGTGATGGGTATGTTATGCATTTCTTTATATTTTTTGAGTGCTTTTGTGAAAAGGTTTTCGTGGTGTGTTGGTTTTGTTTTGGTTGACTTGGTGAAAGTGCGGAAGAAGGCTGTGTCTCAGTATTTGAATTTGAGTTCGATAGCTAAAGGAATTGCATAATTAGTAGGTAAGACAGATACTTTGTATTGGGCATATTGGATTATGCCTTGTAGACTTTTAAGTGCTTCTAAAATCTTGTCGTTATTCCAGATTTCATAACTGAATGGGGTGTCGGTTGCTTGTTGTAGAATTTTTAGTGTAGCTCGTGACCAGAGTGTGGCTTTGTCAGGTTTCTGTTGGTTTTGTTTAGGTTGTACTACTTGATTATAGAGGGGCTGTGCAGTTGTTAGGGAAGGTGCAGTATGTGCTTTAAAGGTATTGGTAGTTAATAGATCATCTAATTGGGTTTCTGCTGTATTCCATGGGTTGTTGGTAGGTTGTAGGCATGTTGTATTTCCTATTATAGGTTGTTGGAAGCTGTTGTTGTTTTGTTGTGTCGAGTTGTTGTTGTTGTAACCGGATATAGACACATGATTGTTATTTTTTCTCATAGTGTATGTGTAGGATGACGTCATAGTTGAATTTGATGGGCGTAAGCTAGTTTTGCCACTTTTTGAGTATGGAGATGAGTAAGAATAGCCTTCTTGTCATTGTTTTTTGTTAGGATATCTATTGATGTGGTCGGTTTGGTAGTCTTTAGTTGTATTAGTACTATCTACTGTATGTATCTTTGCAGACTGTTGTTGGTAGTCCATTTTTTTGGTTTTCCCCTTTGGTTGTGGGGTAACCTTGTAGGTTATTTTGTGTATTAGGTTGTTGTTGCTTTCGTCTCTTGTTCTTTTAGTTATTTTGATATCTGCTATTTCTTTTAAGTCTATTGGGTTCACTAGAAGTGCACCGCACACTTCCTGTTGTTGTTTTGTATAGTTAGTTAGTTATAATCTATAGTTTTCGATTTTTTTATTTTTGTTTACTTAATTTTAGTGATGTACAGGAAAGAGTTTTGAAATCAAAACTAAAATGCTGTCTCTGTTACTTATTTGTTTTTTGTATATAATGTATCAATCTTCCTTAGCAGTCAATATCTTACAGGAATTCTTATAGATTATATCTACAAAATTAATAAATTTAAAATGCTTCTATTAAATATTATAGATATAACTAGTTTCAATATTACTTTTTATTCCTGTTTTATTTTTATAAAAAGCAAAAAGAAAAAGAATTATAAATAGCCCTAATGCAGCTTATAAGGATATTTGATAAAATATAGAAACCCAGAATTATTGTAACTAATAAAAAGCTAGCACTTATGAATGCTCTTGAACTGATTTTCTTAATTTAAAAAAATCTACTTTGTGTATAGCATATTAGTAAAAACATCCTAAAAAATTGTAAGCCACAATTTTCAAAAGAAATAAAGGATAAAGAAGATAAAGAATAGAAAAGTTTTCTTGCAAAGCAAATGAGATAGTTCAATCAGAATTAGAAGACAAATTTGATGTAAAGTAGAGAAACTTTTGTTCAACTTATAGTAACAAACCTAGCATAATATTCTATCTTCAGGGAACATGGATTCTATGAAAGAAAAGATTCATAAAAACCTGGACAAATGAATTGCTTCACTTAAGAACAACTATATTCTTTCATATTAAGGGTTTATATACAACATTAATAATATTCTTGCAAACATCTACAGGAGACCTTCATCATGTTTATATAACAATATTGTATCTTTAACAATAACAAACTAGAAAAAAGAGGGTGTAATAACTTAGTGAAGTTGGTAAGTTGACACACCTTCAAGCAGCAGAACAAGAGTTCAAATCCCACTGATGATGAAATTCAGAATTTATAGAATGCGTTATGGTATACTGTGTGATATCCTGAGGGTGGTAGCACCTATAACCTTGGTCATACCAGCTTGTTCTGGAAGACTGTGTAATATATAAGTTATACAACTATGTAAATCTATAGCTTGGGCTCACAGCATACAAAAGCCTGCTTGGCAAGTTCCGAGTAGAGAAGTAGCACAGATTTTCAACAGTACTATGTAAAGGATAATTATCAGCAATCGGATACCGACAGTAAACTGGACAAGGACCAGGTGTTTGACAAGACACTAATATTAACCAGGCTGCGAGTATACAGGAATGAGCTCTGTATAAATGAGGAAAAAGAATTCAATCAGAATATCAAGAAGACTCCCACTGGTTCCTCCCTAAGCTATCTGGATTGGGAGTTTGAGGCATTGTTAGTAAAAAAAAGTCGATAATAGTCTGTAAAGTGTGTGCTAGGGTTTGGATAAACTTTGCAAGGGTAGAAGTAAGTAACAGTAGCAGTTTCAGCTCGCAAATACTTGTTTTCGGACTCAGTGTAAGTTACCAAAAGTCTAGGTTAACCAGATTGTGAGTATAGAAAGCTCTAACTAATGACACCTCGAGGATAAATTAGTCCTAAGGATATCGGAAAAGCATTTGAGACTTCTTATAACAGGTAATAGTGGCAGGGATGTACTGGTGATACATGCTGGGTTTGTATATAAATGTACTGTGGTTCTATAAGTGAGCTCCTTATCTATAAACTTGAATAAAAATCATAGTCTCAAAGAGGCTAGTTATAAAATTAAAAAAAAAAAAAAACAAACTAGAAAAAAGAACTTGATACTATGATTTCATCAAAGCATATTTATACTCAGTTTTTGCTACTAACAATTCTCTGTACACAAATATTAGAAGTAAGGTATCGACCTTTGTACTCAAGAAGATACTGTAAATGATTAGTATTATAAGACAAAAGCGCTACTGTACAAAGCCTTTATCACCATGCTTTGGGTCTTTTTTAAAAACTATAGGTTTATCTTATGCTTATTTTATTCAACATTTAGAAATTGATCAAAGTTTAACACTTAATAATATCTATAAACATTAGTGAATTTTAGGTAAAAATATTAAAATTTCAAGTAAACTAGATTTAAATCTAGATTAAACTATTTTTTAATAATTCATTCAAAGAAAAATTAATGTTAATAAAGTTTTTGAATCATTTCATAATCTATATATATAGTTTATAAACTTGGTTTATAAATTTAGTTAGTAAATTTAATTCATAAACTATTTTAAAATTCAGTTATAAACTTATTTAAATTAGAACTTATATAATAACTAGAATCTTATTATTTAATAAACTTCAGTTCATGAACTTGAGATTAAACTTCAATATTAACTTAAGTTCATACTTTGAAATTATATACTCAAATTACTCAAGTTTAAACCTTAAAGCTAAAGTTTATATTTAGTTTATTTTTTCTTTGATTCATTCGAATTTCTTTTGCAAGATCTACAACTAAGATACTAAAAATGGTCTAAATTCTAGCAACTAGCAGCACAAGATGTATTATAAAAAATAATTGATAAACCTTTAATAATCTTACAAAATCCTAATATAGTTCATATCAAAGATTATCTTTCCAGAGCTCTTAATTATCAAAAAGCAAACTCAACTAAAAAAGATCCTTCTGGCTTTAAATTAGTAAATAAAACAAAATATTGTGCTATTTGCTAACAGCCTGAACACAATGCATATACTTGTATAAATAAAAATAACTTAATATAAAAAAAATGATTAGTTTTAGCTTATATCTTGTAATATGAGAAAATATTAAATAAAAGTTTACTTATATTATAATTTCAATTTTAAAGTAATATTAAGTTCACAACTTTGAATCTGCTTAGTTTTTTTTCAAATTAATGAAAAATCTATTTTTATAATCTGAAATTTTAGAAATAAATGTTGCACTTATACTATATAATATATCAAGGGTAATTGGTAATGGATTTATTTATGTGTATAGTATTTGTTAGAAAGTTTCTAGTTGTAAGAAGGTTTTTAATAGACAAATCACAAGTCATCTAAACAAATTATATTTTTTTTTATATATAAATTTTACTATAAGTCTGAATGTGAAGCATGCTTATCTAAAACTTTTTTTTTACTAAGTAAATTACCCTTGGGCTTATAACAAAAGTTGTAAAGCTCATCAAGAGACATTTGATAGTAGTAAAAATATTAAAATTAGCTTAGTAATTCTTAAGAAATCTTTAAAAAACTTCTTTCTTACATATAAAATTTCTTTAAAAAAAATTAATTTTTTTTAAAGAAAATTTTATATATAAAAAAAAGTTTTTTTTTTAAGATTTTTTAAGAACCACCAAGCCAATTTTAACATTCTTACTACCATTAAATGCCTTTTAATAAGCACTACAACTTTTGTTACAAGTTCAAAAGTAATTTACTTAGTAAAAAAAAAGTTTTAGATAGACATACTTCACATTTAAGCTTATCTCTTAAACCATTTGAAATTTAGGGCAAATTTGCTCTGAAATTTTCTGATAATCACAGGTATTATAAATATACAAAAAATAATAATATAAATTATATAATACATCATAAATAAATATGAAAATATTATTTAATTTATTTATTTATGTTCATGGTATTTTTCTTTTTCAGTTTTGTTATTAGTTTCATCTACAAATTCTTCTTCAGTATCATTATTCATAGGATTATTGACTGTGACTGTATTCTTAATTTTGGTAATTATTTGTGTAAACTCAAAGGTATATAAGTCATTATCTTCAATATCTGTACTTATATTTTATCTAAAAATAAGAATGTAAAAAAAATAATAATAGTAAATAAAGAGGAAAATAATAATGATAAATAAGATGACGTAAAGATAATCGAACCTGAATGATTGATCAGATAATTATAATTCTTGTACATACATACGTATGTACAAGAAATTTATGAATGTCTAAATAGAGTAAAACTGGTATTTTATGAATTTCTAAATCATGATTTTTTAAAACCTTAAATTATAAGGTAATACAAGTATTATATGAGTTGCCAATCAAAATTTAATATTTCAGGGCAAATTTGCAGAAGAAACGGTTTAAGGGTAAATATTATTTAAATATTAATATATCATGATTGTGTGATCAGAAATTAAAGATTTTGATGTTATTTAATTCGTCTCAACGAGATGGTTCGAATGGTATCAAAATTGTTACATTTAGTTCACTAGATCATGAATTATTTGCATAAAACTATCTGCTATGCAGAAACTTAAATTTTTGTAGGGCTGCATTGCAAATTGTTTTTTGTAAATATCTTTTGAGCTGGTGATCAGAATTTAATGATTTTGATGCCATTTAAATTGTCTTGTTGAGATGAATCAAATAGTATTAAAATCATTCAATTCTGATCACAAGATCCTAATATATTAGCAAAAAACAAATTTTTAAAAAATTTCAGTACAGATTTGCAGGAGAAATAGTTTAGGAGATAGTAAAATTTATATATAAAAAAAAAGTTTTGTTTAGATGATTCGTAATTTGCCTATTAATATAACAATAGAGCTACTATAATATGATTTAACAAAAAATTAAAAAATCTGGTATTATACGATCATATAAATTGATATCATAAGTATTAGATACATATTTAATATTTGAATTTAGTACTATGTATATGCAACTTTATTGTCCAATCAGATTTTAGATATTAATCATTATTTTATATAATTATATAAATATTGAAATTTATATTATAGAAAGTACGAATAACAAATATAAAGGTATAAAAAATAGCTACCAATTTTATTATTATTATTAAGGTTCTCTTTAAGACTAAGCTTTATTAATATTTTATTATAATTGAATTATTTTTTATTTATTTTTTTTTAATATATTGGCAGCCTTATTAGTATCTTTATATTTATATATTTTAGCATGTTCTGTCACTATTTTATTAAAATAGTAATCAAGCAAAATTACAAGAATTTTAACTATAGTTAATTCTTCTTTAACTGCAACAAATAACTTACTCGGCTTAAAGCCCAGGTGCAACATCACCTAGTGGCTGTTTGCTTTTCTCCAGGCCTCTAACTTTCTAGAGGCATGAATTCTTTGATTATTAGCCAATACCACATGCCATATCAGTATCATCTTTTCTATGAAATACAAATACAAAACAAAGGGCAAAGAAAAAAAGGTGATACTTCAACGTCCAAATTACAAATAAAACCAAAAAACTTATAAAAAAAAAACAAAATATAAGAAAAGAAAATAAAGATAGCACTATTAAACCTGTGTCAGATTATAAAAATTATATAGACTACTAAATAATCTAGTCTAAACTCTATACTAGTTACTTATTATCTATATTGAGATATGTAAAATATCCATTCTTGAGTAGAGGCCAAGTCTGAAATTTCTCTTGCGATCTTATCAGGTTCGTTGCGGTATCCTACAATGTATTCTTGTACTAGTGCTTATCACTGAACAAAGTTAAACAACTTATGCTTTTTCAGCTTCTGTAGATCTCAATATAAACACCATAACCTCTTGAAGTAACCAATCAGATGTTATTTATCCCAAAGTAGACACATACTCCTGTATGTGACTTTCCTTTTTGACAGTGATTGTTGTTGTTGATCCTTCAATAGGGGTATGCTATTTTTCCTACTTTTTGGTAAAAATTTCAAAAGAACAAAGAGTAGAGCTTTGGTAGAAGGTTTCAGTTTGCAGGTATCCTTAAACTTCGGTAAAAAGTATGTTGAAAACTTGTTTGTTGTTCTCTTTAGACCAACTATCTTTAACTTTGTTAGCAGAAGCAGAGTTTCTATAAAATTTTCTGTATAAGGACAACATTTTCTTGCTAGTTATCTTGTACAAAAATGCTTTTAACTTGCATACTAAATATACAGAAGAGTCCTGAAAAAAAAGAAACTCTTGACCTTTGTAAAAACTGTTATTGTAGTTGCCTTTTCTACTTTTCTTCAACAAGTTTCTGTTTTCATTAGCTATAAGTTTAATATAAGTGATTGTTAAAAAGAGTTTTTTTTTTTGCTGATATATTTATTAGATATATATACATATATTCAACTATCTAAACTACAGATCTGATATTCTCCGGCTACTCTATTAAGCACTCAGAGATGGTCTGCCTCATCAGATAAGGCATATGCTTGCACCAAAGGGCTGCACCAAGCTAGCCTATGAAGCTATACTAAAATGGCTTTGTTTTATTTTTAATAAAATTTTTAATAGCTTTAAACCAAGTATTTTCTTTTACTTCCTCCTCTTTGCATTCATCATTTTCTTTCTTTTTAACTTTCCCCTTGGTTTGATCTTGACTGTTTTCACCTAATGGAATTAATTCTTTCTCTTTATTGCTAGAATTCAGCTTCTCAGAACTAGAACTTTTACCTTTTTTTTCATTTAAACCAATTTCTTTCTTCTTTTCTCAGTCATTTACATATATACATCTTGGTTTCCAAATGTTTTCATAGAAATAATTCCAAGCTGAGTTAATCACAGTATCTAAGTAGATTCCAAGTTTTCTCAAACTTTTCACCATTTTAAAGATTCTTTTCATGACTTCTTCTTTAATCAAACCTTTAAGTATGCCGGTCCTGATTTCATTCTTTTCTTCTTTTAATAAACTTCACAAAGTCTTCCTGAGTTGTATTTTGTTGAGGTGACTGCAAGTTTCTTTTGATAGGACTGTCCAGGCCAGGTTCAAGGCTAGTTGCTCTGTATCCTTCTATTTAATTTCATACTTCTTATATATCATCAAGTGTTTCTAGTCTTCTTCTTTACCTTTTTCATATATTATATATATAGAACTATCATATAATTCTGGTTTTCTGACTGATAATGTTTTTAGTACTGATAGTTTCTCATACAAGCATTTGATTAGTACACCTAGATGCTTATTTTTCCTTGAACTTGTATATTATATACTACTCTGTTCTCTAATCTTTTTCCATAAAACAGGCCAGTATTGGTTTTGTATACTGTTTTTAGATTTTATTTTCCTTACTGCTGAAGAGAATTTCTATTCTACTCCTGTTTTGAGATCAAAGATCATTTATAGAAATTCTCTTGTAAGATTCTCTACTACTGTCTCTTCCTAGTATAAAGTGATATTTGACTTCTGAGGAGGTTTTTTTATAATTCTATCTCTATCTTCTATTTTAGATCCTAATCTAGCTAATTTATCTGCTCTATTGTTCTAACTATTATTACTATGATCTTTAATCATTTCTAATTCTAATTATAATTCTTTCATTTCTACTATATTTAAAATGCATTTTACTAGATTGTAATTTCCTTCCTTATACCATTGTCTTGCTAGCTTTTTTTGTTTTCTTCTTTCTATCTTAGTTATAGCTATCACACTGTCTGTGCAAATTTTGATTTTCTTCTTGCTAAGTGTGATAAGCATTATATACTAAATTCTAATTAACTCTGCCTTTGTTAAAAACAGTCAATTTCTTGCTTCAAAATAATCTTCATTAATTATTTTTCTCTTTTCTTCATCTACTAGTACCAGTTTGCTCCTATTCTGTTTGATTTTAACTGAAATTGTCTTTTGCTATTTCTTAATGATCCATCAATATAAAATTTGAACTGTGTTAAGAAGTATTCTTGTAATTTTCTATTCTTTTCTAATAAGAAGTATTGTATTTCTTGACTGATTTGCTGTTTCTTGATAATTTCTGCATCTAAACCATGTACTCTAATTTCTTAAACTACACTTTTGCCTCTCAGTATTTTCAGTTTGGAGAAAACTTGTGTCAAATGTATTATTTCTAGATTAATCTTTAAAGCTTTCCCTTTTTGTTTGTTAATGAATCTTGTTATAGAGCCTTGAATCTTCTTTTTACTTAAACGGTCTTTACAAATATTCTTTTTTTCTGGATCAAGTTCGCAACCTTCGCATCTTTCTAAAGTTGTGTTTCTTGTACTTAGGTTTGTATTTGGTTTCCAATATTCTGTAAACCACCTCTTCTTTAGTTTTCCTATAATTCTTTTAACCAATATAGATTTATTTTCTTCTGTTTTAGATGCTTTTACCAAAACCCTTTCTTTCTTTCTTCTATCTGCTTCTAAAAAGTTTGAAGTGACCAAAGACTAGAGTTTTCTATTTTGTACTCTGGCTTTACAGTCCTATCTCTATTACTTTCGATTACTGCTTTCTCTATTAAATGAAACTATTTTGTGCTTTTATCTCTATATGATTTAAGTTGCTATTAGGTTATTATCTGATCTCTTATATGTGTTAATAGTTGTTTAAGCAATATAATATTAAGCTTTCTAAGCATTGTTACTACTTGCAATATGAATTTTTTCTCAAAAACATTTGCTATTCTGAAATTCTTGGTTTTGCCTATAAGCTCTGTGCTTTTAAATTTAAATATAATATTTAATTTCTTGGCCTTTAGCAATATTAGACAAGCCAAATTATTTTTTCAAAGTCAGCTGCAAGTGTCTGGCAGTCCTTCAAACTATATGTTTTTAGTTGCTTCCAAAAGTTGCATTCCTCAACTTATTCTCAATGATGTTAATATTTTTTCAGGTCTTGCTGAGTTTAGCCAACAGTATAGACTAAAAACTTGCTTGGTCAACAGCTGATTCCATAATATATTATAGTCTCTAATACTTCTGTATAGAATTGTCTATTATTCGTGGTCCATGCTAACTTCATTTTTTGCTTCGCTAGTATTAGTATTGATGGTTAAAAGTTATTTATTGTCTTTTTGGTGAATCTCGATACTTGCAACATGTAGCACAATTTAGAGACTATATACATATTATTAATATATGCTGTTTGTAGTACTGCTAAGTCTGGTCTGGTCTGGTCTGGTCTGGGTTAAGTCTGGGATCAGACCAGACTCAAACTTCAAATTTTACTAATTTCAGACTTCAGATCAGACTCAGACTCAACTATGAGTCTAGTCCAAGTCTGGTCTGAAGTTTGCAGACTGATCTGAGTCTGAATATAATTATATATATTTTTGGTACTGAACAAATTTACTTAGTGCATTTTGTTAGAATTAATTAGTAAAATTTATGAATTATAAACAAAATGCACTAAGTAAACTTGTTCAGTAAAGCTAATGATCAAAACCGAAACTCCTTAAACTAATCTGAAACTAATAACGAAATTCTGAAACTATGCTGAAATTCTGAAATTATATAGACTCACTAACAAACTACTTACCTGATGATAATGAAGCTGTCTGAAACTATATAGAGTTAATAACCAAAACCGAAATTAGTTTTAATTAACCGAAACTAATTTCAAAACTGTGTTAAAATCTTTCTTCAACAATCTCTTTTCTAATAACTGTTTCTCTGACAAACTCTTCCTAATGCAACAACCTGCTTGATGACTATTTATCTAACAATCACTTCATCTATATTCTACACAACTACTTAGCCTACAATTATTTATCGCAGTTTTTAAAATAGTTGATACTAAAATATTTTGTATACTTACTATATACTGATATAGAATTATCTAATTCTAAAAAATTTTTTTGTATACTTTAAATATACTAATATATTTAAAGTATACAAAAAATTTTTCTAGGATTAGATGATTTTATATTAGTATACAGTGAGTATACAAAATATTTTAGTATCAACTATTTTGAAAACTGCGATAATTAAAAATCACAATTTAATCACTCTAATAACCATCCTTTCTGACAATTACAACCATCTTTCTCGACAATCTTCTCTTCTTCTAACAATCTTCTCTTCTTCTAACAACCTTCCCTTTTTCTAACAACCTCTCTTTCCTTAAACTTACCTTTTCTCTGACATTACTATTTCTGCAATACTTCTTACCACAAACATGTTTCTGCAATCACTTTTCACTATTCTCATCATGCTAATTATTTTGCTGCAGTTAAATGTATTAATAATAAAATAATATCAGGAAATTTTTAAATAAGATGCATATCGATTACCATCTGCAGGGGTGATTAGTATCGATTTATATCGATTATAATCAATTGTAATCATTCAAATCTAAATGATTGTAATTGATTATAATCGATGCTAATCGATTGCAATCATTTAGATTTGAATGATTACAATTGATTATAATCGATATAAATCGATGCCAATTATCCCTGCAGATGGTAATCGATATGCATCTTATTTAAAATTTTCCTGATGAAATTATTAAAAATTAAATCGCTTAATAAAATATATAATTAAAAATTTATATAAAGATTAATTTAAAAAAAATAATAGTTAAATAAAAAATAAAAGTTTAAATTAAGATTATAAAAAATTAAAGATTTTGCTGACCAATCAAATTTTAAAATCACATGTAAAGTTTGTAACTCAAATTTACAAACTTATATTATGTGATCTTAAAAACTTGGTTGGCTAGCAAAATTTTTGTACAGTATTTTTTTTTTGTTTTTGTTTTCTTATTTTTAAAATTTTTTGGTTTATTATTAATTTTTTTTTAATTTATTGTAGTTTGTATAATTTTGTGATCCCAGTGTTGATTAAATGATTGTGATTGTAACCATGATTGCTTAAGCTATCTGATCTGAGTTTGTGTTTATAAATTAGCTGGCTTTAGTAATCAAAATCATTTAATTATAAAAAAAATTAATTGTGTGGATTACAAAATTATACAAACCATAATAATTTAAATTATTTTTTTAATTTAATAGGCAATCCATCTGAGATCTGAACAAAAAATTTTTTTTATATATAAATTTTACTATAAGTACGAATATGCAGCGCCTCTATCTAAAACTTTTTTTTACTAAGTAAATCACTCTTGAGCTTCTAACAAAAATTGTAAAGCTCATCAAGATGCATTTAATAATAAAAGAACATTAAAATTGGCCTGGTAGTTTTTGAGTAATCTTTAAAAAACTTCTTTTTTACATATAAAAAAAATTAATTTTTTTTAAAGAAAGTTTATATGTAAAAAAGAAGTTTTTAAAGATTTCTCAAGAACTACCAAGCCAATTTTAATGTTCTTTCATTATTAAATACATCTTGATGAGCTTTACAACTTCTGTTAGAAGCTTAAGAGTGATTTATTTAGTAAAAAAAAAGTTTTAGATAGAAGTGCTGCATATTCACACTTATAGTAAAATTTATATATAAAAAAAAAAATTTGTCCAGATCTCAGATAGATTGCCTATTAAATTATGTTTTTTTTTTACTTAAATAATAATTTTTTTAATTTTTTTTTGTTTAATAATTTATTTATTTTATAATTATTTTCAAATATATTGAAAAAAGTGATAGTATATTAAAATGATTGTAGGAAAATTGTTGCTGAAAGAGTGGTGATATTAGAAAGGGTGGTATCAAAGAAGGTTGATGTTAAAAAGAAGGTGTCAGGAAGAATGTTTAAAAGAATAGTATTTGAAATGAATAGAGTCAGGAAATGGAAAGATGGTGTTGGGAAGAATAGTGCTAGGGAAGTGTCGTGTTTAGAAAGAGGATATCAGGGAAGGTGGTATCGAAAAAGAATAGTGTTTGAAAAGAGTAGTATTAGAGAAAGGTAGTGTTGAGAAAGAATTGCTATTAGAGAAGATATTGTTATCAGATAAGTAGTAGTGTAGAAAATAAGATAGTTGTTAGAGAAATATTTGTCAAGTAAATAGTTGTTAGATAGACAATTGTATTAAGGAAGAGGTTGTCAGAGAGTTGGTAAGAGAATTGATCAGGAGAGAATAAATGATATCAAACTATTAAATTTTTAATTTTCTCAAGTTTTAGAATTTTAGCATAGTTTCAGAGTTTTAAAAAATACATATAAATATATTCAGACTTAGACCAGTCTGCAGACTTCAAATTAGACCAGACCAAACTCAGATTTGACTAAAAAGTCTAAATATAAAAGTCTGAGTCTGGTCTGAAAATCAGATCAGACTCAAAACTTGACTAAAGTCTATTTCAAGTCTGGTCTGTAGAAGCACTATCTAAAGCTATATATCTATGTAACTATTTTGTATAAATAAACTAATCAGAATTGCAAAATTTTGTTTATATGAATCAGCTTAAAAAAGTTAAAAAAATAAAAAAAAATATAAAAAGACAAGAAATAGCAGTCTAAACCTATCTTATATCAGGAAATTTTTAAATTGGTTGATAATCAATTGACAGACAGAATGTTAATCGATAAGCAGCATCTCTGTTAATTGCTAGCAATATAGATTAGAATTAATTATTTCTGATTAAAATTGATTAAAATTAATTAATATTGATTAGTATCACTTAATTATAAATTAATTAGCATCAAAACAAATTAAAATTAATTATTTTTTATCAATTGTATATCAATTAAAATTTTTTTAATTGATTACAAATGTTTCTGTAGCTAGTAATCGATATTCACCCTATTTAAAAATTTCTCAATATAGAGCATTAATTAAAAATATCAGGAAGGCCATTTTACCTATATCTTTCTTTTTATATCAATACTAATCTAACTCTAATTCTAACTTTAATTTTAATTAAACATTAAAATTACATGAGTATATGCTGTAGCTTTAGCCATCTTCCAAATTAGAAGTTATGACTAGTTGTGTAAGATGTGGAAAAAATGTGATATTACTAAAAATAGTTAGTTCAAAAACGCAAAGCTAGGTGAGATATATGTAGAGCATGAAACACTTTAGTAGGTTTGGATTATAAATAAATTAGTCTAAGTCTCTATAGTGTTTTATTAATAATATATAAAAACTTGTCATAATAAGTATATGTTAATAAAAATCAGAGGCATAACCTCACTTTAACATTAAAAAAAATAAAAAAAAGATTTAAATAGTCAATTATATAAAAGTTTTCTTATAAAATATAAGCATATAAGTTTAAATTATAAGTATAATAAATTAATTAAACTAATTATATTTATATATTTTTTAATAGAATAAATTTATTTGGTGCACCCCGCACCATGTGCGGGGTAGATAAGTATGACTAAACCATGTGACTATATGTTG
>CAJVPZ010001691.1:0-13892 GCA_910592135.1 Racocetra fulgida | reverse complement strand
GTTGCCACCTTCGTTGTTTTGGAAAAAGCCAAAACAATTCTATTTGTATCAAGATCTATAATAATAATAATAAAAAAAAGAAACTTAATGAATTGGTTAAATTGAAAAAGTCTGTAAAAAAAAAAATAATTACTTCAGCCTTTTGTATTAAATATTCAGCTCTGTTATCATAATCTCCAATAGCATTACTTAATAATCCAATAAATAAATTTAACAAGTAGATAACCGTAAAAAAAGAAAATGAAACCATCAATAAGACTAGAATAGGGTTTGCACGATAATCCCAAGT
Source organism: Racocetra fulgida (assembly GCA_910592135.1). Classification (NCBI taxonomy): domain Eukaryota; kingdom Fungi; phylum Glomeromycota; class Glomeromycetes; order Diversisporales; family Gigasporaceae; genus Racocetra; species Racocetra fulgida. The sequence goes on along the minus strand of CAJVPZ010001691.1, from coordinate 13,603 downwards.
AGAAAGTGAACCATTATCACCTATATAACAAATATATTTTAATATATATTTAATTTTTTAGAAAATATCTAAAATTCTTTACCAGTCATTAATAAGTAAACAGCCAAAAGCGATGTCTCAAAATTTGCATATAAATCAGTATTAACATCAGTTGAATCCAAATTTTCACTTGGTTCTTGAAGTAATATATAAAGGGCATGAGCAAATGCAAGTATAATCATTCCTAAAACTATTAAATATGAAAACACTTTTTGAGCAACGCCAATAATAATGGCAAAAAAAATTCCAAAATATTCAAATGCTCGTAAAAAGAATAAGAATTTTATATCAAGAAACAGGCATGCTAATGAGGGCGCCCATTGTGGTGGCGGACCATATAATAACCAATAAATTGAAGTAACGGTAGGCATAATTAATGCACCTATATCTAATGATTATGATAAATAATAGTTATATTAAAGTATTTGATATTAAAATTGAATTGTACAGATTAAATTTATGAATAATACCAAAACAATTCCACAAATTAAATACATATCGTTTCCAGTTAAATATAAATTGGCGTAATTCAATATACAAGAGAAAAAAACACCCAATAATAATTGATATCCATAAAAATATTTTTTGCCAAGTATCTGAAACAAGCCCCCTAGTCTCTGTAACAGCAAGAGAAAATACCAAAAGGAAAAGTGTAAAAATGGTCCATTCAAGATAATAAAAGTACTTTCCAAACGTTTTCCACTTAAAATTAAGCAGAGCTTCACCAGTCCAACTAGAATATAATTCAGGGGTTTGTATTTCGACAAATCCATTAGATAAAGGTCTTCCAAGCATTTCTTTCCAAAATTTATAATCTGTTCCATATGTGCAAAAATTTGGCAATGGAACAACCAAATTAATAGCAGGTATAGTGGGTTGTTTATCAATGAAGTTTTTTTCAGACAGTTTCTTGTAGTAATCAGAACAAAATAACTTTAAATATGAAATATAATTATATATAAATAAATAAAATCTTGAGATTGGAGTAAGTCTAAACATATGCGGCTCTGTGGTATGTGGATGAAGATGAGAATAGGACGTATAATCTATAGATCTATGACTAGGACTTAATAATAAAGAGGTTTGTGATATAAATTTATTAAAATGACCAGGGTAACTTTCATAAAGATTGTGTAAATATGGAGTAATTATTTTAAGAACATTGATTTCATCTGGATTGTCCTCGATTAATTTCATGCATTGGTTAAAAACCTGATCAACAAGATCGATTCTATGTTCTAAGATTGCAGCTATTAAAAGATTTTGTGCATATAATTTAAAAAATGAAATATCTTCCACATGACTTGTAATTAAATTATTTAATGAATTATCAGATTTAAAAAATTCCAATTCGAGATGCTTAATAATAAATTCAAAGTATTTAACAGAAAATAATATTTTAGACAGATATTTATCAGTTAGTTCTTTAGATTGTTTTTTAACCAGTTTTTCAATCTTTTCTTCAGATAATTCTTTAGACTGTTTTTCAGATAATTTTTCAGACAGTTCTTCAGATAGTTCCTCAGATGTTTTCTCAAGTAATTCTTCAGATAGTTCCTCAGATGGATCCTTAAATGATTCATTCATCTTGTATATTTTTGAGCAATTTATTAAATAATTTGTATTAAAAAAATATTTTATTTGTATCTTATCATCATGATCCAGAGCCACAACAATAGTAAAATCTTCTAAACCTTCATGATACCATTTTGCCATTATCATTAATTCATCATTAGATAATAGTTCAAATGCAAGAATATTCAAAGGATCGAGGGAATTTTTTTTAAGGAATACATCAACCACATTTAATTCATCAGATGGTTCAGAGGTATTATCACCACTTCTAGATGCAGATAATTTCATTTTATTTTCATGATTTTTATCATATTTCCAAGTAACTAGTTTTCCACGACATACTGTTATTAGTTCTGTATCATCTTTAAGAACACCACTAATGTCACCTTTTGACTTTTTTATATTAAATAATATTTCATCCATTATACTAAGAAGGTGAATGTCATTTTTATCTTTAAAATATTCCCGCAGGTATTCTTTAAAATATTTCCGCAGGTATTTTTTAAAATCATCCTTGTAATTTTCATTCTTATCTTCAAAATCTTTTGGTAGGTATTCTTTAAAATCATGAAATAAATCATATATCTGAACTTTACGGTTGGCAATTCCTATAATCTTGTTTTCAAATATTTTTTTAGGAACAAATCCAATTTGCTTTAAGTTGATATCATCATATAAATCTATCTTAATTGGATCGTTAAATGAATATGGATCAATTATCCAAGTTTCCATTTTTGATTCTATAAAGTGAGCTATTAATAAACGTTCACCCCCACTTAAAAAACTAATTTGAAAATGTTCATTATGCGGATCCTTATAATCTATTTTATCACTAACTGTAAATACAATAAATAAGCGATACTATAATTTTACTGATTTAAAAAAAAACCTTTTAAAAAGTAATTACTCACATGAAAAAATTTCAATTCCAGTTTTTGCAGAATAAATCTTTAAACCATTGTACCATATTGCTAATAAATTATTATAATTATTGAATAATAGATCATTTGCAGCAGGATATTGTATTTCAAAGTTTCCAGTTTTTACGTCCCATTGAGATTTTAAATAATCGTTTCCAACAAGTAATTTCCCATATCTAGATAAGATACAATGATCAAATTCAATGGTAAAAGCAAAAATATTTTTACATTGCAAAATATTTTTAGCATTAATATCGACAGAATATACATAAACTTTTGAATGATTTATAAGAACAAAATCTCCATTTTTTAAAAAAGAAACAAGAGCTTCAGATAAAGCTTGTTCGTTAAAATTTGGAATCTCAACCCGTTTATTACTATTATTACTATTAGTATTATACATAACTACATTAAAAAAAAAAAAAAAAAAATTAGTGATAATAATTGTAAACGGGTCCATATCATTTCCCAACATTTTTTTCTTTGACAATTATTTCACTGAAATTACGTAGCGTGACGATTAATATTTAAAGTCAATTTCTAATCTTTAAATCCTAATCATCACCCTATGTAATGCAGGTGAAATAACTTTCGAAAAAAAAAATGTCGGGAAATATAAATAGGTTTCGCTCCAACAATATCAAAAAATATAAAATTTACAGCTATTATCATAATTCCTGAAACACCTGATAAAATTTAGCCGAATGATATTTCGGCCGATTCGTTTAAGTTTGTAATTTCGGCATAATAGATTCAATAAAATTGTACGTATGCGTGTATGTACGCAACTTTTACATTAAATAGTGCAATGGCACAAAAGCTTTTCCAGTATTACAGTACTAGACTTTATGTGCCAGCTCTACGAAAGTTTGTCAATGTTATTCATATAACAAAATTATATATAACTTTGACTTCAGAAATTTATGTAATTTTCAAACCCTATATATGAAAGATATATATAAAATACATATGTTAAATATAATACCTGATCTACAGATAATTATCATTATAAATATCGACACGTTCAATGTTATTAAATTTTGTATTTAGTTTGTGTGAAACTTATGGAAAAAGCTAAATATCGACAAGGATATAAAAAGGCTCCATATAAAATAAACTTTTATAATAAATATATTACACGAGTAGTTAAATATGGTCAAAAATTTGTCGACTGGTTTAAGGATGTGACTCAAGATTCCGCTCAAAAAGTCTTGATTTGTCGCAGAAGTTTTTCAATACATCCATATCTTTGAAAGTACTTGAGAACTCGATTTATAAAAATCTAAGTGTTTGCAATTTTCGAAATGATAAGCTTTCTAATTATTCGCCAGCGAAGATGCTTTGAAAGCATCATGTTTCTGTATTTGACCTGAGATATTCGTGTCAGTATAATATTTATACGTATTAGTCACTTGATCTTAAATTACGATCTTAAATTACGCACGCACATACGTATCAATTTATAGAATCTATTATTATTATGCTGAATCATAAACTTAACCGAATCGCCCGAAAAATCATTCGGCAAATTTTTATCAGATGTTTCAGGAATTATGATAATAGCTGTAATCGGTTATATCCGTTTAAAATAAAGCCGATTTATCGATTTACAGCTACAGTATACCCTCTCAAAACCGATCCTGTCAAAACCGATCATCTGTTATAACCGATAAAAAATTGATCCACCATGTTCCATAATTCAAACCCGATAACCTGCTATTTCTGATAACCGATACTCAAAAGATCAGATGCCTATAAGATATTGGGTTTGTCGGGCAATATAAATCAATTTGATTGGCTCAGATCGAGCCTCGTGTAACCAATTAGATATATAATAAATATAATCTAGCCAATTATATTTATTTATAATCATGTGACCAGTGAGCCTTTGGTATCTTAAATCCGATAACCTCTCAAACTGATACAAAACCCGAAATCTTTTTAGTTGTGCGATAAATTACCTAACTCTCCAGAAACTACATCACTGTCTTCGGACCTTCAATCCTGAGGAAGTGATGTAATTTCCGAAGAGTTAGGTAATTTACCGAACGACCAAAAAGATTTCGGGTAATAAACAGGTGTCCCAGAAATTATAATAATAGCTGTAAAAAATTTCAACCCGTTGCAATATATTGTCGGTTAGACCCGGTTATAAAATTCGATTCCGATAACCGGTTCCAATCACTATACTGTATTAATAATTTCGAATTTGTTAATAATAAATGTGAGGGAACAACGTGAGGCATGGACCAACATGATATGATTGGCTAATTGTTGATTATTAATCAACAATTAGCCAATCACATCACGTTGGCCCATGCCTCACGTTGGTCCCTCTCAATTAATATCACATTTATCTAATTTACGTGTATCTAAATATACATAATAAAATATTATATACAGATTTGTTGGTTTGAAAGTAATTTGATTGGTTAATTACCACGGGTAATCACGGATAGATCATACAAATATTGTCCAATTAAAAAACAGCATAGAAGACTCTCGTATCCGATAAATTCCGAAAGTATTGTTACACAAATTATTTATATGTGCAACTGAAAAATCATATGATATATAGTAGTCTAAAAATTTAAAACTTCACAATTCATTTAACCTAATAAATACGTTTATTGATAAAATTTCTTCATTAAGAGCCTCTCTATTAGAAAATCTCTTCTAATCGTTTTCAATCGCTTTCCTCAGAAGGTTCTCAGAAGAGCGAAGGTAAACGTTTAGTGATTGGTAGAGTTTATTTAATTTCTACTATATTTAAATTATAAATTAGTAATAAAAATATTGATTTATGAATTGTTAAATCGGGAGTTTAAACTAATATAAGATTTTATATGCTTATTAACAGACTTAACAATGTAAAAACCTTTAACAGACCTCATTTAATGAACTAAGTATGCGTTGTTGTCAAACTGTCAAACAAAAAGACAGCGTTCAATCTAAACGTAGTGGTGCTGTTTAATTAGTAATATAGATCAAAGATAGTAGTGTGTGTAATATGTTAATGAAAGCAAAATAGCTGAAAAATAGAATAGGAGAATAGAATTCCACAGTATTAAAAGCACGAGAAATAAAAGCAAGGTTCACTTTTGCGTAGACAATAAATTAGAATTTTGATTGATTTGATTGGTTAATAATCATGTGGAGATCGACATAAATTGGCCAATCACATAAATGTCATTATTCCATGAAATTACGAGTATCTACTATGCTTTAAAAACGAACTTCCCATGAAATTACGAGTATCTACTATGCTTTAAAAAACGAACTTCCATCATGCAATTCAACAACTGTTTCTTATGTTATTCATTCGGCAAATATTCGAATAAATATTTGCTGATCTAAATTATTCGAAATATTATTCGAATAAGAAATAAGCTCTAAATATTATTAATGTTCCAATCTTCCAAAACTATTAATAAATCTTTTAATATGATAGAGTATCCATCATTTTCGCAATACCAAGTCAGAGATATTAAAATCAACCAATAAATCATCCTTATTATTAATGAAATTTACCTTACTGTTTAACAATAAATAGACTCTAATTTAATGAAAATTCTGTTAAATATCCTTATTGTTTAGCAATAATTAGACTATGATTCATTTATATTATTTGATGAGAATCGTGAGTCAAAAGTGTCTGTCATATGAGTGAATAACGATGAGATCATACGAATGTATTTCAAGATAAAAGTAGAACAGTTTTCAGGTGTTCTCTAAAAAATCAACTTGAAAAATCATCAAATGGCTTATTGTATGTTATTATTAAGTGTTTAGATATTTTTAAAGAAATTTTTATTTTTAACCTTTTTAACGCAATTTTGGATAATTAAAATATATAGTAAATTCCGACAGACTGTTAACCTGCAAAGCTCGGGGATGCGAACGTCCTGTTCATGTTGAAAAAAATGGGTATATCCTTTTTTCACATTTTTACATTAAGAGAATAATATAGTACAGAACTTTAATATTTAATGTTTGTAATTAGTTTTATGCATCCCTTTTGTGGAATAGCGTGCGCACGTGTATTCAATGCCAACTTTTTGGATAACCGTCAAAGAAGGAATTATACAGCATTTTCAACCTTCCATCGAACTTGCAAAATCCAAGAATGTGATAAACCCTGCTTCATCGAGCCATCCGGTATTAGCCATCCGTATTGTTCAAGAACATGTGCAAACAAAGATCTCATTTTGGGCAATAATAATAATAATAAAGAGACTCAAAGATATGCAGAGAAAGACCACATTTGGAACAATACTAATACTAAAAAAGAGACTCAAGGATTTACTGGGTTCGAGAAAGAATTGTTTGGAAATTTCCGTTAGATTCTTTTTTTGAAAGTTGTTAAGATATGTAATAGTGAAATGTTATATGCTTATTAATAAAGAATTGTATTTGTTTCAACCTGCTAAAAAATCAAAATAAAGAAATATACATTTACTTTTAAAAAATTATTTCAATATATTTTTATTATTCTTAATTCAACTTATAAAGATTTATGGTACAATAATTTAGGTTTATACTTGTCGGTTTTACTAAATCACACCAGTGGTGCTAACACCACAGTTGCTATATCTAGAAAACAAATCAAGTAATGCCAGATGTACTAAATAAAAATGTTCAGCGCCCCAAAAACTTCACCTAAAAATAGATCAAAGTAAATTTAGATAAATTTTTTAGGCAAATACAAATTAAGAGATATAGTATATATATATATTGTAAAAGATTTTTGGTACTGGGACCATACAAAGATACTTTGTTTTCGTAAGATTTTCAAACAGACCGGCCAGCTGGCTTTTTTAATTTTATATGTATATAAAAAAAAAACTTTATAAAATTCTATAGAATTTTTTTTTAAAAGATCCGGTTTGTTAGTATATAAATTTTGCTTCAAGTTTTCAAATTTTTGACCCAGCCGGGTTATGAAAACTAATTCATTAATTTTGTACGACTTAATTTGGTCACTTTTAAGCAGTTAAAACCTACTTTCTATTAAAATCCTAAAAACATGCACCAAAAATTTTACCATGATCTATAATTTTCAAATAAAATAGAACAAATTTTACTTTATTTAATTTGCTACAATGAGCCTCTAGCTTGAAAACAAAATAAATGTCGCGGCTGTGCTGAGATTGGTTGATAATGAGATTTGGGGTCTCAATTTGAGTCCACTAAACTTACTAAATCCACATATATATACTCTTTTATTAGCAATTCTAACCATGAATCATAACCCTAAAAAGAACCCAAAAAAATGTACTCCAAAAATTTTTAATTTCATATCAAAATAGTCAGCATCAGCCGCGACAATAAATAAATATTTTTGATATAAATTTTACATACGTTTGAAACTCTAGATATCTGATATGTAAAATAAATAATGTGGCGGATAACATATTATTGAAGTTAAAGCTTGGTTTATCAACTGGGATCTAATGATTCTTATAACAATCGATTCGTCTCATCGAATAATTTTCGATACTGTAATTGTACAAAACTCTGATTTAGAATGCATATACTGATAAATGGGAACCGGTCAAAATCCCGACTGACATAATCCCGAAAGATCAGAATCCCGAAAAGTTAGCCCGAATTAGGTTAGCGTTAGCTTAATTCCGGTTAATTTTTTTCGGGGATTTCGTTCTTCGGGATTATGTTTCGAGATTTTGAACCAAACCTCTGATAAATTATTCCTAACGTTAATTGTATGTTAATCTGCTGATCCGCCACTTAGCACTAATAAAAGTTGTGCAAATACAAGTCAACTTGTTTTTTTTATTGATTTTAGAATTTAAATAGACAGAATTATATTACTTTGAAATAAAATTTTGTACGTAATAATATTTTAATGAAATTTACTTATTGGCGAATTTTGATAAATCTTCTTAATTATTTCTTTATACCTTAGATAAATGAAATAATATTTCATCATTAAATATTAAATTAGTATTATTTCCTTTTGTTATTTAACAATCTATTAATGCAGTTAGATCTCTTTGCAGTACGTCTAGATAATCCCACTTTATAATCGGTTGATAATATATGCATTGTATTGAAGAGGTATGCAGTTTAATTAATACATATTAATGTATTAATATTGATTGGTTAACAAATTAATGTTATAATGAGTGTAATGTAACTTTACTTTAAATACATACGTACGTATTAATGTATTAATACTGATTGGTTAACAAATTAATATTACGTATGGACGTACGTATAATGAGCATAATGTAATTTTACCTTAATGTACATAGTGTAATAAAGGATAATAAATTTCATAAAATTGCTGTAATTTTATTTGACCAAACGTTAACTTTAAAACACGTTAACATTAGTGTTTTTCCTTATTGAGGACGCGGTACGTATGCATATCAATATGCTTCTTAAAATGGTTGATCAATATTATTATACGTATAAATGATAAAATGATTCCGGTATGACTGATTAAAAACAAAATTTCAGGGCTCGCAGCATATGTACGTATAACAAATATGTAGCTGTTGCGTCTCCTTATGGTCGGCAAAAAGAGAATTTCCGAGAATCCACACTCGAATCCACACTCTGTAGTTTAGAACTAAATTTGAGAATTCATGAACGATTAATTTGTAACATCTCTATCACTAACATCAATAATAAAAAATCTATTAACTTTAATAATATCAATTCCTAAAATTCATGTTTTATTTAAATTAATTTCTGATTATAAAAATTTAGTTATGCAGAACACTCACTGTTCTAAATGCAGTACGATTTAAAATTGATCATTAAAATAAGAGTTATAATGCCAAGGAATAGATGATCTTACAGCATAAAAATGATATTGCAATTTCTTTCCACTAAATAAAGGTCGGGAAGTATTCTTAACGTAAATTTATATATGAAATATTAAGCAAAATTTTGAAAATATAATTAGTAGCTTATAGAGCATATCTCAAATTACGAAAATGATAAGTTAAAAGGCATTAGATCAAATAAAGTATAGACTTCAGCTCCATAATCGTTTTAAAAATTTCGAAAAAACGGTAATATAATAAGAGGCGCCTAAAATTTATGTTGAACAAATGAAGCAAGTTCACATGTCGTACTTTAATAAGGAGTGCCTAAAAACTTGATTTGTTTAAATGAATAGGAGTAAATGGAAAGTTCTACGTACGCCAACATTAATACATTAATACGTACAAGTATAGGTCGATTAAGATTAAATTAAATGAACACGTACAGGGCAACTAACGCTAAGACTAAACAAACACATTAAGACAAAATACAGGCTAAGGTTAAATAAAAACATTAAGACCAGGGCTGACTAAAGTTAATAAAAAAAAAACAAAGGTTAAAGTTGAATGAATTGTATTTAAAAAGAAAAAATCAACATTACTTGAACTTACCGAATGTTCTGTATATAGAAATAATTTTGACTTTTTTGATTAGTCGATTTTCAATCTTGTTTATTATCACGATAGCTCGATAAAAAAGAGAAAGTCTACAATAAAAACAATTAATAAAAAGTTAATATTTTTGCGCCATATTGTCGATATTGTCGATATTGTCAATATTGTCAAAAGCTTCACGTGAAATATGTATTGGTAAAAAATCTTGCTGCTATTAATACTTATATCAATATTTGATGCTATTAATATATGTTGTGGATGAATTAAAAAATTACTGATCGTAGCGTTTCACGAAGAACTTTATCTTACCCAATCTGATTTTTTGTGATTTTTGTTTGAAAACAAAGATTGTCAAAAGTTTGTTAAGAATAATGGGAAATTTAGTGAATTTTGTGAAACTTGTTTCATTCCCCGTTTCCTTTTTGAATATTTTCATTTCTATATATAATCACTAGCTTCACGTTTTCGTTGCTTTTCTACCCCTAGGTTTCCAAACCCGGTTCAGTACGGTGTTTTGCTCTTTTACTTTAGTATCCGCCGCAGACAAAAAAAAGCTTACTTTTTGGCAGTGCCAATCTGAGGAACGCTGGTCCGTTTATAACGAACACGCTTCTCGGTCTAGGTCGGAGTAATTTCGCGAGCTCACCGTCAAAAATTCCCGACAAGTCGGTCAAAATTCGCGGTTTCTCCGCTTAAAAGAAACTAAGGTGTCGAATAACTTGATTTAAACGAATCAATCCATTTAGACTTTTTTCAATGCAGCGCGTTTTAATTCGCTTAAGTGTTTTTTTTGTCTCTACCTTGTTGCTTGTATGTTTTTTTTTACTATTTGAACTTTTGGTTATTTGAACTTTTTTGGTTATTTGAATTTTTTTGGTTATTTGAATTTTTTTGGTTATTCGCATGCATTCTTAAAGTCTTGTTTTCAATTTTTCACTTCAATAACTATCAGCTTTATACTTTATTCGTTGCCGTTGTTACTATCAAAAATCGGAATAGTAAGTCAATACAATCTTTATCACATTGATCATTCTACAAGTAATGACTTTTTCTTGATTTTCTTAGTCACCGCAAATCATCTCAGTACACCGTTTTTGATCGGCTATGCTATTCTCGAAATAATAGTGGCTCCTTCGGGTTTATTTGGAATTTTTGGTGCTATTTCTAATAATGCATTATTGATGAATCGTTATGCGCGTGATCATTGGTTCTCTGTTTTTGTCCTGACGATCATTGATGTTGTAAAGATAATCCTTTCTTTTACAATGAAAAACAATACGGTTGGTTCTTGTATCGCAAGGTCCAATGATTCTGATGATATAAACTGTGAACGTGAAGCGAACTTTGCTATATATGCAGGTCTTGTGATATTTGGAACTCAAGAGATTATTTTGGTATGAGATTCTTTGAAAGATTTTAAAATCGAATTTTGAAAACATTAATATTTTAAAGAATTTGCATGATCGGTCAACAGGTTGTTCTTGGTCTTCTTGTATGGTTTTGTGCAAAGCGAATTTCAAAGAAACCAATAGATAAAAATAAACGTAAATCAGAAAAGAAGGAGACTAAAGAAATTGACATGGAGGTTCAGGAGACTCATGTGGCAGATGCTGCATCTACATTGTCTATTGATGTCTTAGAAAAAAGACAATATATGGATCAGGAAAGTTTAATAGCGAATCCCCCTTCTCCATTTATCCGTAGACCAACACAACCTCAGAGACAAGAAAATCAAATACCTAATGAAACTACGCCAGAACATAACCGTACACCAGGAAATTCAAGGATTCAAAAAAATCAGGGCAATTCAAGGATTCAAGAAAATCAGGGCAATTTAAGAATGCAAGAAAATCAGGGCAATTTAAGAATGCAAGAAAATCAGGGCAATTTAAGAATGCAAGAAAATCAAGGCAACTCAAGGATTACTCAAAGTACACAGGGGTTCGATCAAATACATACTGTTTCAACACGTAAACATTCTGTTCCAATACAACCAAAACAAGGCTTACAGGGTTTGCCGCCTGTACGCTCGTTGACATATAATAATCCTCCGAACTCAAAGCTTCCAATTGTTCATCAGCACAACACGACGTTACCTTCTCAACGATTGACAAATTATCAGCAAATGCCTCAATATGTACCAGATATGCGTCCTTTAAATGGTAATGGTATGATGTTTCCACCTACTCTAAATCAAGCTGAATCTGTATCAGGCTTTCAACAGCCACAGCAACCTCTGCAATCATATCAACCACATAACAAAGTGCCATTCTCTCTTGGTCATAAACGCTCAGATAGTTTTCCTCAATCTCGATCCTTTCCTTTACCACCTATTCCCAATAATCCAGGAACTTATCAGGTTTCACAGCAATCTGCACATCAAGGAAACAATCAATATAAAATAGATCAACCTTCAATTATTCAGCCAAATGTTCCTTATTTATCATATAATAATTCAAGATCATTACCAAACTTACATGACAATATAACTGAATCCCCAATACCACCGATTCCTTCTATTCCGGTACCTAATAGCCAACAACAAAATAATATTATTACTCCAATGTCAAATAATGTTTATTCACAACCAAAGACTCCTAATCCTTTATTCAAATCTTTAGAGGAATCAAAAAATATAATACCAAATTCTGATAATAGAGACTCGTTAAAAAGAATGAGACGAAAATCTGCGCATAATGTTAGAGGAGAGGTATATCAAAGATTAAATTATACTACATTATATAATAATTATAGTGATTTACCGCCTGTATCAAAACCAGATGTTGATGCAAATAACCAAATAATGAACAATCATTTTATAAATAATAGTTACGTTGATCATTCGAGGTTATCAAATCAAGTAGCTCCTTATCCTCATGGTGTACGAGGTAGCAGTAGTAAAAGCTCTAATAAACAAAACTTTAATCAGACAATAAACAGTGGCTATACTGCTCAGTCAAAGTTATCAAATCAAGTAGTTCCTTATGATGAAAGAAGGAAATAAAGGACTAAAATGAACTAATAAGCTATTATTATATATACACTAATTTTAGTTATAATTCTTTTTCTTTACAGGTTTGCTTTTTGCTCTAACATTTTCGCTAATTTTATTAGAAGCATACCTACTTTTGATTGTATTATATGTATTTCGTGTTATATTTGTGTGGGTTATTTGGATGTGTATTTTTTTCACATAGTAATAAAAGTTGGTAAAAGGTTTTTTATTCCAATTTTTTTGTTTCAAAATTTAATTTTAAAATATATATCGGTGTAATAATCCCGTGAAATAATTTTATTTTCTTTTAAGATTATCCTTTATTATTACTATCGATTTAATGTGTTAGGGATCGACAAAATTTAACCAATAAAGGGAATGACTAAAATCGTGTCTAGTCATATTTGATTAATTAAATCAGAGTTAGTGTCGGCGTTGGCGTTAGGGCAAACAGCTAATGCTAACGTTAGTAATAATATTTGGAATTAGGGCTAAATTCTGCGATTTGATTTATTTTGTGCATTTCTGTAACCATAATGCGAGAGGATTATACATCCATATAGGTAATATTTGAAAAATTTTTACCAACTCTGTAATATTACATGTATACATAGAAATAACAATATAATCAAAAAAATAGAATTTATGTATACGTAGGTATATAA
>CAJVPZ010001690.1:0-13893 GCA_910592135.1 Racocetra fulgida | reverse complement strand
TGTGAATTAATTCAAATAGATTAATTCTATATGCGAAAATCGCCAAAATCAACACAAGACTAGCAAGCACAATGTATTAATTGTAACCAATATATTTCAATAGTGCTTTTATATCTTTAATATATTCAGATGTTTTCAATCAATTTATTATCAATTTCAATACATTTTTTTATTGGTTTCTGTTAGGTTTTGTGAACTCCAATTACCAAATAAATTAAATAAATTTAATATATTACAGAAACCTCTATTATTTGTTGGATCTACATAGTGAAAAAAATATTAAAGAATATAATTGTGAATAAGAAAAAATAAAATGATCTTACCAATAGTCGTATTTGTATTATTTTTTAGATCTACATAATAAAAAAAATATATTAAATTATATAATTGTTAATAAGAAAGAAATCAAATGATCTTACCAATAGTTGCATTTGTATTATTCGCTGGATCTATATAATGAAGAAAAATAAATTATATTATTGTAAATAAGTAAGAAATAAAATGATCTTACCAATAGTCATATTTGTATTATTTGTTAGATCTACATAATGAAAAAAAATATTAAATTATATAATTGTGAATAAGAAAGAAATAAACTGATCTTACAAATCGTATATATTTTATTGTGAATTAATTCAAATAGATTAATTCTATATGCGAAAATCGCCAAAATCAACACAAGACTAGCAAGCACAATGTATATATGCCAATCCAGTTTTTTATTCTTTTTCCAAGGCTCTTTAATTTCGGAAATCAACGTTTTTAAATGATTCATATTGTTAGTAGTTACATAATTATGCTCATCATAAATATCAGGATTTGGTGCAACAACCCATCGATGATTAACTTTCTCGATATATTCTGTTACAAAATCTGCAAAAGAATTTTTCATCTTTTCAGGAGTTTCAGTTTCTACTTTAGAAGATTTTGTAAATACTATGATTACATTATCATTATTTAATTTTTTCATGCATTCATCTAAATGAGATCTTCTATCTGATGTAAAGCGCTGTCCTTCTATAATTAAGTATAAATAATAATTCTACTATGTACACGAATATATTAAAAATGAATAAATTTGAAAGATACATGCCAAGTACAAAAAGAAAGGCATGAATTCCATGTTCATATGAATTGTCAATAACTTTATTGATTTCTCCCCATGTTGAACTAGTTTTTTCTTTTGTAAACCCCGGTGTATCCACTAAGATGAAATCTTTTCCATCTATAGAAAGTTTGGCAGTTTTTATTTGTTGCTGATTACGTCCCTAAAATTGGATTATAACAAAGATAATAATATACAGTATTAAAAAATAAGTGGTAAAAACGAATGAATTAATAAATAAATCAGTAAATAATTACGTCTTCACCATATCCATCATAGGGTCCTTCATACGTTTCAAAACGTTCTTCATAATTTTCGCATGCTTTTAATAGCATATTCCCGACAGTACTTTTTCCCACACCTAACAAATTATATAATATTAATAATGTAGCATATACTCTTGAATAGTTTAGTTAACATACCTTCTCTTCCGACCAAAATTATAGAAGGTAAATAAAATTTTTTATCCATAAATCTCTTAGAATTGATAAATTTCTAAAGTTTATTATTCACCAACATCTGTAATATAGTTGCAAAAAAAAGGTTGAAACTTTCTGAATTCTGTTTAATTATTTATGATTTTTCGACCAAACCCGGTGTAACGTATTCGTTACATTGTACAAACTTCTATTTTGATCCATCTTCGATATCTTTGAATCGTCTAATTGAGACGATTCGGTACTAACTAGATCACGAGATATCGAAGATGAAGCTCATGATAATTCCAGTAAATGAAACAGGAATTTCATCAAATTAGCAATGTTTAATTTTTTTTAAAAAATACTGTATATCTATATTAGTTTTATATTTCAATTATATATTATAATATATATTGTCGCAGCTGAAAGCTGAAGCCGGAAATTAGGGACCTCGATTTGAAAATATAAACCCTACCAAAATCCACTTATACATTTTTATTATCAAAACTAACCCTAAATCTTACGCTAACTGAAAAAAAGGCTACCGTATTTGCGCGTAATAACGCGCATCTGTGCATTATTTGAGACCTTGCGCGTTATTTCGGAGCGTACATGCGCGATAATTCGAATCATTTTGACAAATTCGGGTAACCCTGCTTTTATTAATGAATATGTATATTTAAGGGGGCGTTATTTTTGGGACGCACATAGGCGTTATTTTGAGTCAAAAAAACAACTTCAAAAAAATATGGTGGTTTCGAAATGTACGTTATTACGCGCGAATACGGCAAAAAAAATGCTCCCCAAAAAAATCTGTAAAACTCAGAAAATAAGCATCATACCCTTTACCCTATTTTTCAATCTCAGATTAGCGGAAATAACAATGAAATCTTTACTAAAATTATTCCCGCTAATCTGAGGTTGAAAAAAGTAGGTAGAGGGTGTGGTGCAGGGACAGTAAATACTTCCATTATTAAATGACGAATTTTTTATCACAAAAATATCAATTATTCCATTTATTCCATGTTATTCCATTTTATTCCGATATCACAAAAAAAAAACTTTTTAGCCAACCAAAATTTAATTTTCAAAATAATTTTCAATTTCCGAAGATTATTACGAGATTATTACGCGATTAATAGCGAGATTTGATTGGCTATAATTTATCATTTTATTCATTTTATTCCGTTTTATTCTTAATGGAGGTATTTACTGTCCCTGGTGTGGTGCTTATTTTCTGAGTTTTACGGTATTTAACATTTCCAGCATCAGCCACGACATATACCGTAAAACTCAGAAAATAAGCACGTTAAGTTTTTTTTTTTTAGATAAAATGCAAAATTCGCTCTATAGTTTAGTTATTTGGAATTTAATATTGATCTTCTCAAACTTTCAATTTAAAATTCTTGGTCGTTAAGTCTGCACATCTAATTAAACATGGGCATTTATAAACTTTGTCAAGACTCGAATATATTTCATAATTATTCGCCAACAAGTGGAGGCCTTTTCAACAAATTAGATCTAAAAACCCATTCCAACATGTCATTGCCGATCAAGCATTCTAAGCTTCATTTGTCTTCAGTCAAAATTGATAAAGAAAATTTATCGGAAGAACTAAAGGAGATACCGAGGGTTGTACGGTGATCAGAGGGTTTAAATAGGGGATCCACAGACGGATCTTAGGTATGGAGTAACTATAGATAGAAATAGATAGCGGAACCCTTAGATAGGCAATGACTAGGTGGGTGGGAAAAATTTCTCACCCTAACAGATTACAAATTCCATTCACTCAAATTATAGAAAATATAGATAATCTTTATTATCTATATGGGAATTAGTAATCTGTTAGAGTGAGGATTTTCCCAACCACTCACCCGGTGACTTTTGGTTAGCAAAAACCGACAAATTCCCATTTCCTTATAATAGGGTTATAGGAGACCTATTGGGAACCTGATTGTTGTTCGTTATAGTTTTGTTCGACCTATGTATCGCGGAGCAAGAGCATAAGCAATAGCATGAGCGAGAGCATGAACAAGAACAAGAGAATATATTATACGAAACGCATTCAAATTTGTGATGCATTCGATTAATTTTTTTAGCTATTTTTTCTCTCAAAGCAATACTCTTAGGCGGAAACCAAAATTGGCAAAATCATGTTTCACAATTTTAAAAGTTGATTAAATTGTATCTAGTATGGTCCTCCGCTTAGTTCCGGAACATTTATAACTTAGAGCAGATATATAATAGCTGTTCTTAGTTAAATGACATGAATAAATAGTTCCGCTATCCCACCTGAAACTCAATAGCATTTTAAGAAATCTATTGTTACAATTGCTCATATTTAATATATTTGATATTGTGCCTTTTCGTAATTTGTAAATCCACTTTAACCGCTAAATAATATAGTTTAGCATAAACACAACTCTTCATTATTTATATAGTAATTTAGTTGTATCGAAATTTAAAAAGAATAGTCTGAGGATAACAGTACCTTAACCTTTACCACTAAAAAAAAAGTGTCTATCTCCGTATTCAAAGTCCATTCATAATTAAATAATAAGACTAATATAGGTGATATGAATTTTATATAAACTTTCAGCAAGCTTATTTTAACATGGCAAGCATAGAAATTAAGAACGAAGTTGGTGTAGATCCCAAAAAGCTTAGCAATACCACAGATAAAGTAATGTCGCGAGTTAATGTAAATCCAAAAGAGGTTAGAAATACCGCGATTTTAATCGTGGGATGCACCGGTAAATATCTAATCAACATTATTTAGCAAATGCAATATTGTTTACGAATTTATACAATCTTATAGGAGCTGGTAAAAGTACATTAGGGAATTGGTTATTAGATGATGATATATTTAAAGCAGACTCCACAATGGTTTGTTAATACATGTCATTTTGTTTAAGTATATAAACTGCTTTGTTTAATATTTCATTATTTTAAGGGTTATGTCACTAGAGAATGTCAAACTGCTTCAATTCAAATTGGTGATAGAGAATTTATTCTAATTGACACACCGGGAATATTCGACGCAATGATTAATGATGCAGAACACTTATCAAGAATTGACAAATTAATTAATTTATGCTCTTATGGAATCCAAGCGATAATCCTTGTTATTAGTATTTATACTATTATATTCATTTTTATTTTTTAATTTTTATTTTTTTTAATAAAAAAAAAAATAGCTAATTGATTTTTAATTTAATCAGATATAAACAATTACCGAAATTTTGGAGAAACAGTTCGTTTAGTTAAAGAATTCCTTGGAGATGGAGTTACCAAACATATGATAGTTGCGTTTTCTGGTGTGAATAAAAAGCAAACTGAAGATAATAGCATCGAAAATAAGCTTAATTCATCGATGAAGAATTTTTTGAAAACCATTCAAAATCGATGGATCATTTCTCCGAATCCGGATATATTTAACAGAGATGACCAAGCTGTAAAAAGGAGTATTGCTAATGCCAAAGAGATGATTTTTAGATTTAGGGGTGCATATAATTTATCGGATTTTAAAGAAGTAAAGTATGTAGTCATTTAAATTATCTCATTTTGAATATATAGTCTTGATGTGCAAGTTAATAAATCTAATAAATATATTCAATATAATTACACAGGTTACAAAAGGATGCGTTCTGGGGATGTTTATTCATCTTTATTATTGTTGTTTTTTCTTTTATTGCAGGATTAGCTTTAGGATCATGAACTGCCTAGACATTATGTATAACTCTTGGCACGCTATAGTATATATTGTGCATATTTTATTCCTAGTTGCTGGAAAATAAGTAATTTACAAACAATATTAAAATAACAGTGATAACGGTTTTTCTACTTACAAGCACGAGATTATGTGAATGTATAAATAAATATTTTAAAAAAAAATTTTTTTTCGCTTTAAATTTATGTAATATGTGCTCAAAGAGAGCTTGAAACCGGGTTTAATCAGTTTAATATATGAAAAATAAGTTATAGTTATTGTATGGATATCTGGGTGTAACTAATTACACACTGGTTTATATTCAAGCCACGTGGTCTTCGGCCACATAGTTTGGATATAAACCCGTGTGTAATTAGTTGCACCCAGATATGATCAGTTCCAAACTCTAATCAAAGAAACATTTATGCGTAGGTTATAAAAGATATACTTTTTGATAAATTGTTTCATATAAGTCAATTCAAGGTAATGTAATTTGGATATAAAATAAGCCAGTCAGATGAGTTCATAATCACAATAAAAAAAGGATGGCGAGACCATCTTTTCACTATCAGAGTTGAGCTAATTTGCTAAAATTTAATATTCGCATTTCATACTGACCTTCAGCAAAATTGACCGTATAAGCTGCGAAATAACGAGCATGCGCGTTATTTCGAACAGCAAACCGAATTCAGCTTATACTTGTTGGCAAAACCCGGACAAATCCCAAACCCCCAAAATACAATTGCTATTTATAAAATATTGAATCTTGAAATTTGGCAAATATATTATATATAGCTATAAATATGTATTGGATTTGTTTAAATAAAGATTATTAATAAAGTTTTTAAGATATGAGTTTGGCCAGAGTTTGGGATTTGGGCGCGTCCAAACCCAAACTATAATAGTTTGGGATTTTGCCAACATGTATAGCTATACGGTGCTTCAATTAATCATGATACTTGTTCGCGATTTTGATCATTAAATATTGCATGCTTAAGAACGCTAAAATTAATTTGAAATTAGCGGCTCGATTCACTTTACCGACACTCATTTCGTAGACGTAACATTTCACCGACCCGACATTTTTGTTTCGCCGACATTTATTTCTCATCTCACCGACAAAATAATTCTGGCCATTGTAGTTAGGGTCGGGTTAGAATTAATGTTAGGTTAGCAGAATTTATGAAAAAAACTTGTCGGCGAATTGAGTGTTGAGTGTTGGTAAGCGTAACTGAATTTAATAACTACTTAAAATCAGGTTCTCATCCTAATCTTAACAATCCCAAATCAATCTAGATTCTAATTTTACTTACGATGCCAATAAACCTTACATACTTAGGGTGTTCTCAAGCATCTCTCTCAGTGTAATTAGCTAACTATAGAGATCGTGCACAAATACTACGATTAATTGAAGCAAACCTTACGGTAATTTTGTCGAAAATTCACGTTGCGAAACGCGGATATTAAAATTTTAGCCAATCAGCACAACTCTATGATGGTCTCCAACCATCTTTTTTTTTTATCGCGATAATGAACTCACTTGACCAAATAATTTATTTTCCACTAATTAAAAATTGAACTCAGACCTATTGTTTTAGATGCTTGAGAACACCCTTAATACAGTATATCTTAATGGATTTTTTCCTTTAAGTCAGATTTTGTACATAACAATATATACCTCAAAATTGAAAAACTTGACTACTAATGTGTAAATATAGATTTTAACTGAGATAATCAACATTCTCCAAGTCATCATGCGTTATTTAATAAATTCCTATGTTTAATGAGTGTGGGAAAATGGGTTAGCCCGTGGGAAAGATGGGTTAGACGCGTTATCAGTACAGATCAAAATTTTTTTTCGGGGCTTAACATTGATTAATTAATGTATAATCTGGTAACTAAATTTTAATTTTGGGGATCAAATACTTGGATTTGGTGACCAATTGCCCGATTAATTCGCAAATGCGCCGTAATGGTATTATTTATTTTACACTTTCAATATGCCTGTGCTAATTGGCTAGAAAATAATTTGAATTATAACTATTTAAATAACGGTAGAGTTAGTGAAATCATCTGTGGACAAGGTGTGTGGTGCACTCACAAGTATTGACATTTTTTTTTCTGCTTTACGGTGAGATTTTATAACATGATAAAATTTAGTGGTAGTATAATGATATAAATTATTGTAGTTTTCATCGAAATTCTGAATAAATCAAGTCTTGAACAAATTGAACAATAATGTTAGAATTTTGTAAGACAACTTGCAGGTAAGGTGAGTCGTGCGTAAAAAGGCTTATACGAATCAGATCTCAAGTGTACACTTTTTTAACAGCTCAAAGTTGTATGAATTTATTCAGTTATTGATAGTTATAATTTAAAAGGTAATCACATATTTCAAATATTGAATCTAAAACACTGGAGATATTTTAGTTATGCACTATGCTGAAATGAGACTTACATAAGAATCTTAACGAAGTTGCTATTTTATATTGCATTCAATCTTTAAATAATTCATTTACATAGTGCCAATATATTTCAAAGTGATTTGTATAATGCTTATATCTTATATCGGTGATTTAGAATTTGCCACATCGATTAACAAAACATTAATAAAGAACAAGAATCTTGTGATATCATTTAGTTACATTCTGTATTACAAATTATATCAATCGGTTTACAGTCTGCCCTCGTTATAACGTAGTAATCGGGTTGGAAAATTTTAACTGCTATAAATCCGTTGTAATATAGTATACATATCGGCGAATTTGCGGAATTGGGCCCTGATAGGAACCCCAAATTTTAATATACTATTCACAAAATGAACCCCAAATTTTTGTAAATAAAAAATTATACGTATAATTATATAAATAATAACAATATAATTATTTCTTGGAATAAATAATGTATTAATATATTGAAATGTTAATCTAAATCAGGGCTAAAATGAAATATAGTATACGACGACCATTTTCTGCGCCACTGCCCATTGTTTGAAGTAACGTTTTGATACATCAAAATTATTGATATAAATATTTAAGTATTTGATCGTCTTTAATACATATTGATATATATTTTTATTAATGCAATATTTATATCATTTGCATATAACACTACGTTAAATTGTTTTTATGGCCAATAAAATTTAAATATAATATGAATCAAAAATGACACTTATTAAATGGCTGGCATTTACTATGTGTCGTTTTAGCCCTGATCTAAATACATTCAAAAAAAAGAACAAATTTATAGTTATTATATGCACATATCGATATATTGAAATTGTTACTCCTGAATACATTATATATACATATCAATATATTGAAATTGTTACTCCTAACAAATTTATATTTATTATATATGTATATAGAATTTATTTATTATATATGTATATAGTATTTATTTATTATATATGTATATAGTATTTATTTATAATTCTGTAATTAATTTATTATTGTTCTAAAATATTGTCAAATCGTCATCATGCTAATATTAATTGTTTAATATAAAAGTGCATTTTTGTGCTAATATCCATTGTTGAATATAAAAATAATTTTCCAATCATTGTACACTAATATCCATTGTTTAATAGAGAAGTGCATTTTAATAAGCATTATGCTAACATCAATTGTTCAAATATAAAAATATTTTTTAATTATTATTTCACTAATATTTATTATTTAAATATAGAAATGTATACATATTCATCTAGAAAACTGGGTTCTAAATTAGTTAAAAATAAAGTAACTTTCTGAAGTATGAATCAATAGCATAATCACAAAAAAAATAAACAACTAATGACAAGCTGTACTAGATTTTTTTTTATCTTAGTTATTAAATTATTAGCTATGGCTATGCCATAGTCTGTACTTCGGAGCCACTCTGATTAACTTTAAAAAAATAAAGTTTGTCCTCTATTAGAAACTAGTTTAATATTAGTGGTTATAATTTTAAAACTTTATAGAATTATTTAGAGCAGAATATTAAAACTTTATAGAATTATTAAGCGATTATTAAAAAGTACTATTATCAAAAATATTATAACAAGTTATAGCATAATTAGAGGTTGTACATACCTGGTAGACATTTTTATTATATGCCTATAATAAATTATTTAGATAACTGAGTAATTAATAATATTTGAGTAGAGATTTTTTTTGATAAATACAATCTCTAGATATAGTATTTAGATGTATGTATTACATTAACATGCTTTTTTTAATAGGCATTTGAATAAAGTTAAGTAAAGTATTGCCTTTTTTAATAGACATTTGAATCAAATTAAGTTTAATATTAACAATTTACAATTCAAAGTTTTAAATTTTAAGTTGTAGAATAAGATTGTTCTGTTAAATTCGTTTGTTCTGAAGGATTACAAACTTGAATTAGTACTATAAATTAATATAGTATATCTAATAGATATATGTATAGTATTTAACAATTATATATAAATGTGAACTAAGTTCACAATATCATATGATTACAATAAATAAATCGATAATAGTTAAAGAGTTTATAAAATAATTTATATTAGGCTATTTAGAAATACAATTTTGTTTAATATCTTTTTTTAAAAAGCTTTTTTCAAAATATTCTTTTTAAAAGCTTTTTTCAAAATTAAAAGGTTAATTAAACCTTTTATTATTTCTGTTATATCTTTGAGATTTAAATAAAATTACATGCTAATAACAATATAATTATTTTTGTAATTTATTGTTGTAATTTATTAATAATATTTGTATAAATTGATACTTTTAAAGGATTATCAACTAGGATACTGAAAAACTGAACAGGACCGAAGTGTTTGGCAAGGCACTTTACCAACCAAACTGCCAGAGAGTAACCAGAGGAAAAGGACCCAACCATGGGGACCAGGGACAGGTTATAGCCCTTCTGGGCTATCGGGATTAGAAGTTTGGGATGACAGGTGTATGGGTGATAGTCCGTATAGTAGGTGCTGAGATTTGGGTGAACTCTACAAGGGCGGTAGTAGGTAATGGTAGTGGTTTCAGCTCGCAAGTACTTGTTCTCAGACTCGGCGTAAGTTATCGAAAGTCTAGGTTAGCTGGATTTGTGGGTATAGAAGGCTCTAGCAGGTTTACCTTGAAGATAAAGGGTTCAATAAGAGCCTGCTTTAAAGTCCTAAGTCAGGTGTCTGAAAATAAGAGAGTATTATATATCCTCGCTCGATTAGATGATTAATGTATATAGGCACAGAGGGTTTAAATGAGTAACTCGGTAGGGTTATAGGTACGGCAGCTAGTATAGAACCTTCTAGGTGTTTACTTAAATAAGCAACCAAAAGTTGCATATATGGCTAGTTGTACTCTCCAAATATGTGTATGGTTTGGTACACTATACTGTAAAAGTTAACAATAATCGAATAAAAGAAGATGACCAAGAGGTCACCTTAAAAAAAAATAAATAAATAAAAATAAAAATAAATTGATACTTTGTACTATGTTTAAGCTTTATAAAGAATGTTAAATAAAATTATAACTTCAAAACAGCCATAATAATATATATTGAGAATACTTATGAATATTATATTATACATAATACTGTATACTAATTATACTAGATTGAATCTATTAATTTCTTATACTGTATATAAAGAATTAATAAATATAATATCAAAAAATAAAAATATGTTTATAATAAATCTATTAAATTTAAGCATTTTTGGCTTTTGATATTTAGTATTAAAATAATTATGATTATAGATATCTATAAACTCACTTGATTTTGTAAACTTATAAAATTGCAAATTGAATATATATATAAATTTAAAAAAGTTTATATTCTTGAGTTTAATATAGACAATTTCTAATAAATATTAGGTTATTATTGATTTAAACTCTGTTTAGTATTTGATTATATGGCTTATAACTATTAATTTATCATTATATACTTTATAGTTGTATCTTTATTTCTTAAATAGAATTACTATAAATTTTCTTTTTTTTCTTATTTAGTTATTGTAAAAAAACAAATAAATAATTAAATATAATATATACTAGTTCTTAAATATATATATTAGTATAATAAAGCATTTACTTTAAAGCTCTACTTTAAGAATTTTTGTTGTTATTATATTGCTAGATTAGCTTTAATACTACAATTAATAGGTTTAGTTATACTACTTATTTAATATAAATAAAGCATTAAATAAATTTAGTTATATTAATTATAAGTAGTTAATATAACAATTAGAGCTGTTAAAAAGTCTAATATTTTTAGTCTGAACTTTGAAAAAACTTTGATTTTAAAAAAAAAACAAAAAACAAATCAATTCTTGAATTAAGCCTATGTAATATACTATATTGATCATAAACAAATAAATTTTGTTGTAAATTAACTAATCATATAAATGTCTTTCTAATTATAAATTAGAACAAATATCTAAATTTGTCTTTATTTAGAATAACTGAATTAATATATAAAATTAACTCAAAGACTGAGTTTGATATGCTTTTTAATAGTTTTAACATTATATAAAATTAAATTTATTAATTATATTATAATAATGCAAATAAAGAAATTATTAGATCATTAGTTTAGGCCGCAGATAAACTAGTCTGAGTTTCTTTTTTTGTTATCTTAGGATATGGAGTTTAAATATATTCTTTTCATTGTAAGAGAATTGAATTAAATTTCAATAAAGATAGAGACATGGTCTCACCATTAACATTCAAAAAAAAAAAGAAATTATTAGACCAATTGCTATAACTTTTGAATTAACGAGTTAAAGATTAAATATGATATTATTGTTAATATACAATACCATAACTGTTATTTTTAACTACAAATTAAATCTGTATTTATTCAAATTTTTATAGTTATTATAATTTATTTTATTACAGTCAGACCTCTCTAAATGCATCTTCCCTAAATGCAGCACCCCCTAAATGCATGATATAAGTCTGGGCTTATGGTGAGACTTATAGATAAATATATGTTCTTTATTCTGTAAATGCATGTTAATTGTTTGGCCCACTTATAAAACTTTCTCTATAAATGCATTCACATGATTATCAACCAATCAAATCTATTATTCTAGGCTATTAAAGTTATGTTTATCATATAATAATAGTCACATAGTGATTTTATAAGTGTTCTTTAATTGCAACCCTTCCTAAATGCATGTTCTGAAGTTGGTCCTGATGATGTGCATTTAGGAAGGTTTGACTGTATATAAATACCAAAAAAAATTTTAAATATTATAATAATTTTTTTATAATAGCTAAAATTTTAGAAATCTCATATTATTCTAAAAAAAAACAATATATTATAAAGAACAACAAAATAATCAAATACTTTATAATCTTATTTATGTTATTAAAAAAGAAAGTTTTTATTCAAAAGACTAGCCTATATATATTGCTCTCAAATTTATAAATTTCAAATGATTATGCACTTAAAATATCTTATATATAGAATAAAAAATGCTATATTATATATAGTAAAATAAATTATATAAATAAAAATTCTCAATTTAAAATATTATATAAACAAAATTTTAAAAATCAAATAATTAGCTATTCAGCATTAGATGCTATATTTAATCTTAAACAAGTAAGCTTATAATAAATTGTCAAATTATCATTATTTAATAATATTTATTATAAAATATATAGTATTATATTATACAGTCTAACCTCTCTATAATCACACCCCTCAGGATAAAGATTTGTGTGATTGTAAAGAGAATTTTACTAAGATGTACTTATAAAGAGGTTTTTTTCTATATGTTTATAATAGTTGATTTTAAAATAAATATGCTTATAAAGAGAATTTTTATATAATATACTTATATAGAGGGTGATTATAGGGAAGTTTGATTGTATTATATTAATATATTTATTTTTATTAGGCTTTTGGTTTTAATGAAGACTTCATATTATCAGATTCATATCTTTTTGAACTACAGTTAGAATCAATTAAAATTGCACAAGAAACAATTAGGTAATTAAAACCTATAAATCAATGCAGCAAATCTACGCTTGAAAAGTGTGCTCATAAATTTGGTAAACTAATAAATCAAATATTTCAATTTCAAGCAACACAATTCTACTATAATGATGATCAAGTAGTTTTAAAAACATTAGAATTTTTAGTTAATGAACATAATTTTCATGTTGATTTTAATAAAGAAAAAAAAAATTATTTAGCAATAGCACAAGCAATTGATTAGAAGCAAATTTTACAAGATGTTTATTGAGATCTTGCAGCAATTAATTTTTATATACCTCAAGAATATGCAATATCTAATGCAAGAATAGCTCTAACTGAAGAAATGAATAAACATATTTTCACTCTTTCTGACAATCACTTGGACCAAAATTTTTTAAAAAACTTTTATTGAAAAAAAAACAAAAATATCTGAACTAGCCTATAAGACGCAGGAAAAAGGACTATAAGAACAGCAGCTATTATTTAGAGATAGTTCTCATACGCTACCTGCTAATAGCTTTAGAGTTTATCACTTACTGTAGGCATGGCACTTGTTATTTAGAAGTAGTTCTTATACGCTACTTGCTGACAAGCTTAGAGTTTATCACTCACCGAAAAAACTTAGTACTGTATATGGATAGGTCTGGATTGCTGGTGATTTTAATAAAAGAATACACACTCCTTTGGTTGGTACAATAGATCTTTCCTCC
>CAJVPZ010001689.1:0-13893 GCA_910592135.1 Racocetra fulgida | reverse complement strand
ATGAAATATCCCAAAATTTGAAAATTTTGACCACTAAGTAAACAATAATGATTTTTGATCGAAATAACTACTATCCCGGGGTGAATGTGCGTCATTATAAAAATTTCTATGTCTAATCAAGCGAGGAAGATGTGTTAGCATGTAGGAATGATGGGTTAGACGCATTATCAATCAAGATCAGAGGTCCAAAAAACTTTTTTGAGGTTTGACACTGATTTATTTTAGTTTAATTTCATAAATTTGCCGTAATGAGGAGTTTAACCATACTAGCTATATAGATCTCTTTGGATCTTTTAGCACCAAATTTTTATCTATTATTATTAACATATTGTTATATAATTTATTTTTTAAGTAGTTCCATGGTTTTAAATCGCAGTTCTATATCATAAAAAGTACTATACATGCAGATAAGCATTCATGATACTATACTCGAATAAAAATCATGATCATGAAAATTTTGGTTTTTATACTGAGAAATATTGTCACGAACAATGCTATAATTTGGAGTCTCAATTTGAGAATTTAAGCCTTACCAAAATCTACATTTTTTATTAAAAAACTAAAGAAAAAGCCAGCAAAAAAAGATCAAAAAATTTTTAAAAATCATACATGAAATAGATCCGAATTTAGCATCGTCCGTAACAAATACAGTATTAATTTTTAATTATTTTTTGTTCTCATGTTTATGCGTAGAAGAGAGCTCTTCAAAAGGAATTGCAGCCAGCCTTCCCTGCTCTCCTATCTCTCTGAATGCGACCTTTGATTCTTGCCCAAATATATACCAGACTCCCAGAGATACAATTTTTCTTATTGTTCTATAAATGCAAGTTGTCAAAGTCAGGTCTGTATGAATTGCATTTAGGAAAGTTTAACCATACTAGCTGCATGCATCTCTTTGAATCTTTTACTATTAAATATTCTATCAAATTAGTCCAATTTCTTTTTATTTTGAATTATCATTAACATATTATTATATGATTAATTTTTTAGGTAGTTCCGTGGTTTTAAACATGAGTTCCATAGTATTGGTTGTGAGAAACTGTATCAAAAAAAGTAACATACATGCAGGTAGGCGTGCATGGTACTTGAACAAAAATCATGGTCATAAGAATTTTTTTTTTAATTTGCATTTAACTTCGGCTATAACATTATTGAGAATTTGCTAGCAGAATTTTAGTTATTTAATGAATGAGAAAATTCTATTACAGAGATCTATTTTGGGAAAAGGTTAAAGCAGATCAAACCATGGTTTTATGTACAATTAGCTACATTTCTGGATATAACAACATCTGAATATACCAATAAATTTTGAAATTTTGAACTTAGATGAAAATCCTCTGGTTAAACCGATATCTAGATATATCAGACAATTTCTTTATTTTTTTTTGAAAAGTATCGATTAAGGTTGGCAAAAAGGATTTTTTCGGATAGCTACTTCGAAAATTGTCGCTTGATATTATTCACGTCCAAAAACCAAAAAACTGAATTTTAGTTAATTCCGTATTTATTCCTATATTTTTCAGGAATTTGGAGCATTCTTAAGTAAGCTTAAAAGTTTTTAGGACGTCCGAAAACCAACTTTAGTATCGTTATAATTAGGGTGATGTATATTAAATTAGGAATTAAAGTTAAAATCAGAGAAGTATTTGAGATAAATTTCCTTTTTGATTTTTTTTATTAGTGTCTCACGATGGTTTGCACTAATCACGTTAATTAATGTTAAGCGCATATTGCTCTTTACTGACCAAATTGAAAAGTTCAACATGTTAATGACATTTTATTCAATATGAACTTTTAATTTTGGCAGTTTTTGTAAGCCAGTGTTTTAACTGTTAATAAAAGCTTGTGCTATTTAAGGTGTTCTCAAGCATCACAATCAATTAAATAATAGTCATGAAGCTCAAGCATCTCAATCAATGAGAATTAAATGCTTGAGTTTACTTTTTCTATTTTTCGTGACCTTTTACAATTTAAATCTTTTGTTGCAATAGCAACAGAATTAATTTATGGAATCATTGGCGAAAGTTGCATTATAGCAAGAAATAAAAATTTTTTTTCTTGCAAATATTAATATTTAAACGAAAAATAGATAACAGTATCCATTATAGTTTGATTAAATTTTAAAAGACGGGTTTATTATATTCATATCAAGGTATCGATTATTTGTTTTAAAAGCCTTGAGAATTAAAATTAAAGTAGCTATTTTTTCATATCTGTTAGAAATTTGTTGAGAATTTATTATGTTTGAATAAAGTGTTTAAAAGCCTTATACAGGTTTCAAAACTGGCCTTTAATTTACCTTTAATTATAATGATAGTAGCACAAATATACATGCAAGCGATGCAAAGAAAATAAATTAGAAAGGTCAAGAATGACTTCGAGTTGCATTGCTAACTATAAAAGAGATACATAGTGTAACTTAATTAGAAAATTTACACTACAATCTGATTGGTAAATCCTTTATATCACGTGTTGTTTATTTAATTCTTATTGGCTAAGGATATTAACAGGAGAATATTTACTATAATAAAAAAATTATTTATGTTGATAGTGATATTAACGAGGGATTATAATAAAGTTGATATATGCGGGGAATTTTTATATAGAGAAATTTGCGCTATAGGTAGAGTTGATAATAACGGGAAGTTGATATTAACGAGGTTGATATTAACGGGTGTAACCTGTATTATAATTATATAATATATTATAAATATTTTTTTAAATTAGCCAATCAGAATTGACTTACGTAGAGAGAGGTAGGTACCCCTATAGTAAAATAATATTATGTAATATTTGTTACTGCCCTAATATAAATAACAATTTTTTAAAAATATATTAAAGTTTTAAATAAAAAATTTTAGTAACTATAACCAATGGTAATTATTACCAGTATATAATTAACTAATAGATTTGCAAAATCAGGTGTAATATGCAAATCAATTTGTATAATAACAATAAAGATTTTTTTTTAAAAATGCAAATATCTCAAGAATTTGCTTATGAAACTACCTTTAACATTCTAACAAAAAAAATTTTTTTGCTAAATTTTGTATATATTTAATACCTTGCTAAAATATTAGGTCTCACCCTAACTCTAAATAAACGAAATAAAATCTTTTTTTAATTTATCGTCATTGTTTAATTATATACTGATTATAATTAACATCAATTATTTTAACTTAAGAGTAGACGATATGTAGATCATTTTTTATATAATTAATATATGATTTTCAAAATTTACTATAAAATTGAAAGTTGTTATTAATAAAACCTTTTCAAATTACAATTAATTTTTATCAAATTTTTACAATATATAGATAAAATTATTTATTTATTATAGTAAAATTTCGAACTATTATTTCTTATAAAAAAAAATATTTTTATATATAACAAAATTTTTTTGGGTGGATATAAAATTTTCTGGATTGTACAAAATTATTAATTTTGATTGGTCAATTTATATAAAGCTATAAAATAAATTTAATATTAAAATTTTAGGAGTTTTCTAGGCTTCGCATCTCTGCATTATAGTTATATATTGCCTGACCAATTAAATTTGAAGATCATATATGACGCTTTTGTATAACAAAAATGAAATATTTTCTATCTCAAAATTTTGTTTATAAAACCACATTTCATGTTCTAACAAAAAAAATTCTTTGCAAAATTTTGGTATATACTAACTTTATTAACTCTACTCTAATCTCAATCTAAATAATTTTTTATACAAAATTGTTTTGATATGGATTTACAAATCATAATTTATAGTTTGGGCCCTATAGCTTAGTGATTAAGCTGCCAAATCCCCACAGAATAGGTCGATGGTTCGAGTCAGGCTGGAGGCAAAAATCTTAGGATTTTTAGCTTCTGAAACCTAATAAAAGGCTATAATCGAATACGGAGCACTGTAATTAAAGTCCAAGTGCAAGTATAAAACCAGAAAAGGAAATTCTCGGAAGGAGGTTCAATTGTGGAGTGGTGGCACTACATATGATAGGCTATAGAAGGTTCTGTTACACAAAGGTTGCGCATATTAGTCCTTGATTAAGGGTGACCGAAGCAGCACCAACATCTCTAGTAGTTGGAGTACTTGATTAGGAGAGTAATACAACGGTAACAAAACTAGAGTAGTGAGAAAAGTGGTGAATACGAAAATGACTTGTGGTAAAAGATTGGTCTATCTGGAGTTCAGAAGCACCTCTGGTCCCAAGCCACTTAGCCTATTAAGGAAGAAACCTGTAAGGACAGAGCAAGAAGGCTGATACTCGGGGTATGTGATAAAAACTCGAAATAGCTAGATTCACTAGGCTGGTAGTATAATTGTACAAATCAGGCTTGTATACCAGAAATTGATAAGGAATACCAAATACTGAAATTGAAAATATTATGGACCACAAGCCGCAACTAGGTCTAGACCTCTAGAGCCTTATAACCTAAAAATATCAAGGCACAGGAACACCATAGCTCAAACTATGAAAGAAAAGTAATACAAAACCTGCAATTTGGAAGTTATGGGGTAACCTATAACGCAATATAGCAAGTCTGCACCAACACACAGAAGTATCTACCTATAAGGTAACAGGAATCAGCAGCATACTAACTAAACTAGGTGTTAATGACAAGCTTAACCTGTACCAGCATGAGTTCTTCTTCGTGATACTATCTGAGCAGACTAGCTGAAGATAACTAAAATTGGAAGTAGCCCTTGAGGCTATGAGGCCATATTCTAGAAGAGACTACCAAATTTGGGAGCTTAAATATAAGTGGTATGAGAGATGCGGAAAATGACATCATAGGGAATTGTACCAAAATAGAACTAGTGAAGGATAAAAAAATATCAGGTGAGTGCTATCTATAAGGATGTACCACTCCAGTAGGTTTGGAATGCAGATAATGAATCAGTAGCCAGATAGCGAATGGTGACACCTATCACGCAAGTGATGGTTTCAGCCAGAGCATAGATAACCAATAGGATCCGAGTCTAAGCTTGGTGTACTTGATATATATAAATACAGAAATGTAGTAATATATGTAATGAAAGTATTAATAATAAATAAAGTCATGAGCAAGATCCCATCTGAACACCAAAAAAAACAAAAAAACAAATCATAATTTATATATATGCAATGATTAATACATCGCTGGATGCGGTATATACATTTATCTAAAATTTTATACCTAATTTTTAAAATTTCATATCTTACTGAGTTTTTAACTAATTTTAATAAATTTACTATTATTAGAATCAGAAAAATCTACTCTACAAAATTTAAATAATAGTTAAAATTGGTTTGCTTAATAAAATTTTTTATAAAATCAAATATAAAAAAAATTTGCTAATAAGTTTATATATAATTTTAAAATAGTACTGTTTATTCTTAAATTCTTAAATAAAAATTTTAAAAATATTTAATAAATTCTATAAAAATTTTTTTTAATTTTTAAATACAAAAACATTATTTTGATAAATTAGCAATATTGATTTTAATAAAGTTTATAAAAATTTATTTAAATATAGTTTCTAATAGAGGTTTAAAAATAAATTTTAATTTTACTTTTATTATACTATAATAGTATAGTATTTTAAAAGCTTTTTTTATAATTTTATTAAAAACAGTATATAAATTAATTTTTCTTATTCTATTAGAAACAGTATTAATAATCTATAAAAAACAGTATTTTTAACTTATAAATATATAGAATTAAATAAAAAATTTTTATTAAATTTAAATAAATATTTATTGAGAATACTTTGCTTAAAATTTTAATACTAATAAAAATTATAATAAATTTATTAAAGATTTAAATATAAGAAATAACTATTAAAGGTGTGGCAACTTAGTAAAGTGGTTAAATTGTTATACTTCCAAGTGACATGTTAACAGGTGGAGGATTTGAAACTCACTGATAGTGAAATTTTAAGTATTCTGCTTATATAACAGCTACTGTTTTTTAACAATCAGTTGGATAGGATTTCTATAACCTTAGTAATACCAACAAGATTAGAAGATTATAGAGTATTTGTACAATACATAAATTATATAAAGACATACAAACTAATGTTGAGCAGTGCAAACCTAAAATAAGTCTTTATGATTATATTAACTCAAGAAACCAAAAAGATAGACATCCATTTGGCAAGACCCAAGTAATGATATAGTACAACTTTTAATGATGACTACTGAAATAGGCTTCACCCAAAGCTGATTAACTAAACGTGACAAAAGCACTCAGCAAATTGCTCTACCAACCAGGCCATTAGCATAAGCATTAACTAAAGGAAAAAGATCAACAGATATTATAGAACTGATATTTCTTCTAAGCCATCTAAATTGGTAGTCTGAAGAGACCAGCTAGAGGTATTGAAAGGAAAGATACCAAGTTGTTTTGAAGAAAGAGTACTGAAGTTTGTGTAAACTTTACAAGGTAAACTTATTTGTGAAAGGAATTGGCAATATGACTTGTCTGTAAAGATATAAAACCTATTTGATAATACCTATCCAAAAAAGACTAGATCATATATAAAATGTGAGTAATGGATGGCTCTAGCAGGTGATGACTCGAGAATGAATCAGCTAATTATACCAATAGTCCTATAAGTAACTATATAATGATTCTGGAACTTGGACTGACTAATGTATTACATGTTTTGAATAAGGTTAAATGAATTAATAAGAAAATTCAGATCAAAGAGTTTAATTGAATAACCCAAATAATAGGTGGGTTATAGATATAGCATCTAGTGCAGAACTTAATAATAAGCAGACTACTTAAATTAGGTGCTCAAAAGGCACAGATATGACTAAAATATACTCTCATCAGAATATACTTGTTTGAGACTCCTTTGAAAAAAAGCACTATATGATTCTACAATCTAATAAAAGTGATGAGCCAAAAAGGCTAACCTTGACTACAAAAAAAAATAAAATAAAATAACTATTTGTATACAAAGTATTTAAATATATACTGTATTAGTTAATTAATTTAAAATTTATATAATATAAATTATAAATTATAAATTAAATCTAATTTAATGTTAAAATAAGGTTAGCTTAAAGTTAAAAAAGATTTTAATTTATACAAAAATTTTGCAAAGAATCTTTTTTGTTAGAATCCCAAAATATATTTTGTAATTAAAATTTTGAAATATCAATATACAGTATTTATATTCAAACATCGTATATATAAATAGTAATTCTTTAAATAAAATTCTTAGCAATTGCTTAATAAATTGATAAATTTTTTTTATTTTAATTTTATAAATCAATAGATATACTCACTGGCAAAACACAGACAAATCCTAAATTTCAAAAGAACAAATTGCTTTTATAAAAAATTAAATCAAAAAAATAATCTTAATATTTTGTAAATATATTATACTATATATAGCTATAAGAATATATAGCATTTGTTTAAATAAAAATTATTAACAAAGCTTTTGGAATAATAGTTTGGGCTTGAGTTTGGAATTTGAGCACAGACAAACCCAAACTATAATAGTTTGAAATTTGGCTCAAAGTTAAAAAAAGAAATTTTATTATGGCTTTTTTTACTTTTTTGGCTACCTAACTAAATGCTATAAAAATTTTTTTATTTTAATTCTATATATTATAGAATTAAATAAGAAAAATTCACTAAAATTATATAGTTAAGTATTCATCGAGAAATATAGGCTTAAAAGTTTTAAAAAACTTCTAACTTTTAAAAGAACGTATTTCGACCCGGGATTTGGGTGACCCGTGGTAGGGCCTGTTACACAAACCCAACCGGGAAGACCATAACATTTTTAACTTACGTACTATCTTTTTATAAATATGTATTTAACTTTTTAAATTTAACCATCGCAAATTATATATTTATACAGTACCGGACAGCATGAGACATCCACTTTTTATATATAAAAACTTTAAATTATAATAACTTTTTTAAAATGGGTTAAATCAAAAAACTCTTCGACAGATTGATAGATTTTTAGCCAAACTACATTTCTGTCGGAGAATTTTTTATTATTTTTTGCTTTAAATAAGTTATTAAGAGTTAAAGTTTATAATAATTTAAAAAATTGGCGTTTAATATAAAAAAAAGAAAAGATATATGCCTCATTAACCAATCAAAATTAATTATACAAAAATTGGCCAATCAAAATTGATTATGTAAGCATCAAAATTGGCGTTCTATATGTATAGATTGGATGTCTCGGTACTGTATATATATAAGTTTATATATAGGAAAAAAATTTTCATTCTGCGCAAATTCGCCAATTAATTATCACACCAGTGACATTTTTATTGATATTGTATATACCTAAAAATCAGGATTGTAAAGTTGCTTTCTGTGACATACACAACAGATAAATTACTATATACAGTACTATGCCTCTGAAAATCCCAGGCCACTGGATTTGTATTTTATGTTATTAAAACACCCTAAGCCTAATCTGGCTGTTTGCCATTGTTCAATATTTCTAATGCTAAGTTTTATTTAAATAGATATGTATATTTTATACAAAAATGTTTATGCACAGCATATCTTAACAATATTTGATTGGTTAAAAATCTTTATACGTTAATAAAAGTATAATATAAATTTGCATAATTTAATATAAATCCGTGCTCTTTTTTTAATAAAATTTATATAGTTATCAGGCATATAAAGTCATAAAAATTTTTCTTTTTTCTTTGGGATAATAAAAATAAAACTATCGATAAATTGTGATAGACAATACAATGACCTGCATAGACGTCAGATTGATTGTCCGGATATAATGTTGGTAACTCGTACATAAAAATGTAGACAATCCATTAATTTATTCATAAGAAACACAATCATTTAATAATCTTATAAATCAACTCTCTTTAGCTTTTTATCCAACCATTTCTCCAATTTTTCCATCTCTTGATTTTTATCATTTATTCCATTGAACCATCTCTTGGCCTCTTTGAAATCTTTTTGTAAGCCGCCTTTTCCTTTTGCAAATATAACACCCAGGTTCCACATAGCGTTTTGTACACATTGAAGATCTTCTTGGTTGATTGACGAGGGTAATTGGCTATTATTGAACGATTTATTGATATTCGCTAACTGAACAGCTAGTTTATAGCATTTGACAGCTAATTGAACATCGTTCAAGTGAAATTCGTACAATACCCCAAGGTTGTAGATAGCCGCAGGAGAATGTGGATGTGACAAATATTCCCAGTGATAACGAGCAGAAGTTGAAAGCTGATGATGCTGTGGCAATTTCGAATTTGTTGACAAATTCTCTAAATAATAATTTGCAAGTGCAGCTGAAGATATTGAAGTTAATTCCAAGATAGGATCATGATTACCAGCATTTGCATTAGTTTCAGTATTTCCGATCTTGTGTCGACTTTCTTCTATAAGAAGGTTCAAAATTTCTTTAGCACGATCATTATTTTTAGGAATGACACCTTCAACTCCATTTTGCCATAGCAACGCAATCGCAAGTTTTGCAGGTAAATAGCCATTTTCGCCTTCAGCCGCTTTTTGTAACCAACCCAAACTTAATCCTACATCCTTTTCAACACCTTTACCGCCTTTCTGATACAAAACACCAAGATTATATTGAGCAATTTTATGTCCATCAGAAGCCGCAAGAGTGTAATACTCAATAGCCTTTGGAAGGTTAGAGTACGTAACACCACCTTTACCATAATGATAGCATAATGCCAAATTGAATTGCGCTGAAGGATGAAATTTTTCAGATGCAAGTTGAAAGAAATGAGCAGGGGTATGTGTCGTGGAGTTTTGAGCCTTTACATTGTTCATTTGGTTATGTCTCGCATAATATAATCCAGTAATGTTTTCAGCGCGTGCAACGTTACGATTTATAAAGGTTTCGAAGTCAAAAATAGCCGATTCAAGTGGAGAACTTGATTGACACCCATTCTCAATCCCTTTTGAAACATGTGATTTGAAACCATCATTCAATCCGGGTGGAGAACTATCAGGAGTAAGTGGGGGTGTGAGAAGTGGTTCACGGCTTCCTGGTTTAACGTTCCTTGGCATCATACCCATCATACCCACCATATAAGCTTGTCGTGGACACGATTCATCAAACATTGCTGATAACCAACTAAAACTTTCACATATTTTTTGACTCTTTTCATAACTCCAACATTTCGCATTATTAATTACATTCTGGGGTAAAAGTTGTTTCCATTGAGGATTTTCGTCACGATGATTAAACCAAAAGGCAGCGGAGGCACCAGCGATAACGGTTGCTACTTTAACGGAAGGATGTGGAGAAACTCCTTGATACCATGCTTGATTGAATTGTTGGTCATCAGGAGCAGCTTGTGCATTTCCACAATGAAAGCCTTGTTGGTCAGAAACCGTAGATGCAAAACGCGAATGAGATTGAGAAAAAAAGGAGCTATGATGATGATACTCAACAAAATGCGAGTTGTTATGAGTTGTTTTTGGTAGTAAAAAGTTGCGAGCCCAAACACTGATAGTAGACGTCACTTTTGCGGTCATTTATTTATCCAAGAAACAGGCTACCTTACAAACTTGGGATATTGACGTTTTCCTTTTTCGAAGCACTAAACTTCTAAAAGGGACGTATGTGGCTCATACAATGCGTTCTTTCCTCGAGTTCACAAAAAAACCACTAGTAACCTGCTCAGTGGTTTGTTGTAGGTCACAATAAGTCTAAGAATTAGTGTCACAGTTCAAGAAAAATGATTGTGTTTCGTCGTATATTATTAGTATCTTGTAAGATAATATTAAAATTTGACATTCAAGACAACTTCGTCAAAAGGAGGGTAAGATAATGAATATCATGAGTGTATATATATATATCTATGAACAAGTTTTGTATAAAACAATAATTTACCATGGAAGTACAATATACATCTTGCGTTCATATTTATTTTTTTTTAATGTGTTAAATACTTTTTAAGTCACATGTAGTTTTACTGATACATATTTTGCCCCAAAATTCCCAAAGGATTGTAGTTCTCGTGATTCACTACATACGTAATTGGAGTTTCACACAACTGCAAGCCAAAGTGTATTCTTAATGAGCCAACTTCTTTGTCAATGCACTCTAATGCATTCTAAAGTCACTTAATAGGTAGACCAATCTAAATTTTATTATCGAAAGTAATAAGGATTAAATAGGAAAAGAACAAGTATAGAATCATTTCACTTCTAAAATGCATCACGTACATTCGTTTAGTGCATAAATTACGTCTGGAAATTTATAAAATTTGTACACAGCGATAGTACAATAGTAAAACGAAAAGCAATGCAATCACGTGCGCATATCCGCGCATATTTGGAATTACTATGTATTAAAAATTTGACAACTGCCTCGATGAGGGCTTTCATTGTGATTGGTCAATTTTTGTAGATCATCCCGTGATATCGAAAAAATTTTATTGGCTAATCGAAATTTATCGACTTTTAATTTTTTAACATATGGGTGAAACCCGCGTTGTAAATTAATCTTCGTAGCGGATTTTACTAATTCACGACGCGGGTTTCACCCTGTCGTAAAATAATTATAGCTGTGATTAGATTAAATTGATACTGACAGAAGTCTTTAAAACTAACATTATAATCTTGCCGCAGACAAATTCTGACAAAACCAAAATTTTATTAAAAAAGGATCCTGTATACTACGAATCAAAAAAAACGAAACAAAAACGATAAATACAAGAAATAAATGTTTAAATCTATTTTAGAATGCTAACAACTAATTAAGAAAAATTATATACGACTTTTAATGCTTCTCTAATATCAGACTGGTTTTTAATATATTTAATAATCGTTATATACTACTTCGCTTCAACTCCTTTAACTTTCCTCACGAAATCTATAAACATTATAACCACAACTTCAAATGATTAACCTATATTATAGTCAAGTTTCTTTATTAGTTGGGATAGTTGGATTATGAAGAATAAGTTTACACAAATAAAAGAGAAGGCTAAACACAAACTTTTAAACATATCTCTCATCTAACTTCTGAATTACTTCGTGGATTGCCGAATTACTTTAACAGTTTATAAACGAGATATATACTTTAAGATTTTTAGTCATAACTTTCTACAATTCGTTTTCATAGTATATAATTGGTTTAAAGTTGACTAGACTTTAGATAGCGTTCCCACAAAAAATTGGTCATCTTGTAATTTTTGAATAAAACTGCATTGTAGTTTGGGTTAGAGTTAAAATAACTTCACGTCTGATAAATTAGTAAAATTTCACGAGAGCAATTTTAATTAGACTGCTGAATGTGGTTTCTTAATTAAAATTTCGAATTATTTCTGGTATTTTTTTGTTAAGTAGTTTCGCTTCGATTGTTTACGTTACACCCGATCCTGAAATTTTATTGGAGAGCTAGGGACGTCAGGACCAGTGTTCAAAATTTAAGGCACAAATACTGTTCTCATGAGAACAGTATAATAGCTATAAGTGTTCTCAAATACTATTTTTGTTCACGAATAATCAAACAAAAAAAACTATAATAGAAAATACATATTATGATAAGAATTGGAACTGCTTACCTGCGTAAAGATTGTTTTATAATTCCAACATGAATTACATTGATAATGAGTCAAACTTAATGCCAGTAATTAGCACAGTTAAACGGTTAATTGATTAGAAAAGTATTATAGATGAGAATACTCTTATTATTTTACTGTTCACAAAAAATTTTTAATAAAAAACATTAAAAAATTTGTACTGTACACAAATTCATAATGGTGTTCTCATGAGAACTCTGAGAACACTAATTTTGAACCCTGGTTAGGACTTATATAAAGATTATTAGTATAGCATTTCAATCTCTAGCCAATAAGAATGCAGGTCTGCTATTTTGGGTATTTTAGAATTAGTTTATAGGTAGAACCATTCTGGTTATTATTATACAATTTATTGAAAAAGGTGTGGTAATTTAGTGAAGTTGGTAAGTTGTTGAATTCCAAGTGGCAAAACAAAAGTTTAAATTTCACTAGTAACAAATTTAAATTTATAGAATGTATTTGGAAAACTGTATTCTATTGGGTTAGCATTAGAGATCTGCAAGCTCAGCAGATGTTTAACAAAGGTATAAACATATCATAAGCACAAATACAAAGACATTTAGCATAAAGTTAGTAGGCACTTTTGAGGTACAGACATAAAAGTGTTTGGCATATATTAGGCATCTTGCATTATAAATATGAACAATTAATTCTAAACTACAGTATTAGGTATTAGAGTACAAAGTGCTTGCTTCAAAGGTGTTTAAAACATTATATATATATCTACAAAATATTTAAAACTTTTGTGCTTATAAGTACAAGAAATTTTACAAGCATTAGTATCAGGTATAATGCTCAATATATCTAGCATAGATATTTGCAGATTTTAGTTAGCACTTATTAGGATTCCGCATTTGATTTGATTCAAATATTTGATTTCAAATCAAATTCAAATATAGATTTTTAAATCAAATCAAATTCAAATTGAAAAATCAAATATTTGATTTGATTTGAAAATACTGTATTTATAAATAGCTAAAATTTGAAGAGTTATAGTTTCAGAAGCTATTTTTTCAAAATTTTATTAATATAATTATTAACTTAGTTTTATGAAACTAGTACTATTTTAATTAGAAGAACATTTTTTATTTAATATACAAAATCAATTAGCTTAATAAAATTTTAAGAAAATTAAAGATATTCATAAATGGCTAAAATTTAAAGAGATATAGTTCTAAAGGCTATTTTCTCAAAATTTTATTAAGACAATTGCTAATTTGAGTTTATGTAACTAGGGAAATTTTTATTAGAAATTTTTTTTTTTTTTTTTTTTTTTTTTTTTTTTTTTTTTTTTTTTTTTTGAATGTTAATGGAGTATTGTTGTTTTTTAAATGCTTTA
>CAJVPZ010001688.1:0-13897 GCA_910592135.1 Racocetra fulgida | reverse complement strand
AAATCACGATAATTATTTATTTATTTTATTTATACAAATATGTAAATAATCATAATGAACAATATATAGAGATCATTATGAACTTACGTAAATAACTATCGCAATTTCTATTGATCTCTATGTATAAGGTCACATAAAAAATGGGGACCGTGTATAGGAACTTTTGGGACACCCTGTATAAGGATAGTAATCTATTACTATAGTAAATCTAAAATAAAATTAAAAGCTGAGTTGCTAAGTTATTATTAAATTTTATATTATAAAGACCAAAATAATTTATTAAAATTTTTTTTTTTAAACAAAAAATATTAATTTATAATAATAATAAGAAAATTTTTATTTACACCTGTCGGAATAAAACTTATAATTAATTTAAAATTCCAGTATCTGACAAATTCTAAACTGTACATTTATGATTTGGTTAGATCATTCAAACACGTCACTTTAATGGAGGTGAATATGTACAATTATTGGATAAATTTTTTTGCAGATTTGCCGTAAAAGTATGAGCAGAGGTCTTTTCGATTTTTAACAGCTGCCCTACCTTGTTTAGTGCGTCGAAGTGCATCGGGGGTGCGTCGATGTAACCCAGATTCACATAAGGAGAGCTTCTCCCTGCGTTACTAATACAAAGTAAAATTTCCAATTATATTATATAATTGGAAATTCTACT
Source organism: Racocetra fulgida (assembly GCA_910592135.1). Lineage (NCBI taxonomy): Eukaryota > Fungi > Glomeromycota > Glomeromycetes > Diversisporales > Gigasporaceae > Racocetra > Racocetra fulgida. The sequence continues at coordinate 13,224 of CAJVPZ010001688.1, read as the reverse complement.
TTGTATTAGTAACGCAGGGAGAAGCTCTCCTTATGCGAACCTGATGCACTAAACAAGGCAGAGCAGCTGTTAAAATCGAAAAAGGCCTCTGCCAAAAGTAGATCATTTTAAGGCAGTGTTGGGAAGATTACTGTCCAATTGTTTTCAAAGTTAATTTATGTCCAAAACCAATTGGACATATGTCCAAAACAAAATGTGGCGCAGTTTTTTGTCCAATTTCCCAACACTATTTTAAGGGATAGTTTTTAAAAAGACATTTAAACATATAGTACGTATATTTTTTAATAGATGTATTTAAATTATTTAAAAACATACTAAAATATTTTAATAATATTTAACATTACGTACAGTTTTACAACAAAAATTTCTAGTTAAAAAAAAAATAGGTATAGGTTAAGATGAAAATAATTCAATTGTCATCGAGAAAGTTTAAACCTAATTATTACATAGGTTAAGATGAAATAAATCAATAGTCATCGAGAAAGTTTCAAGCCTAATTACACAAATAGTTAAACAATTTCGTTTTAAATTAGACTAATAATCAATTAATAAAAATAACATGTATTGAAATCGATTTAAAAAAAAAGATCAATCGTAATAGATGCCAGAATAACAAATCAATTTATAAATTGATAAAAAAATTTGTTAATTTCATTTAATCGTTGGTGTTTGGTGATTAAAATCATTTAGAATATAATCAATTTCAAGACAGGTTTCAAAATTTCAAAAATTTCTCGATGTTGACGTTAAACATTACTGGTGTTTTTTAATTTTGATGATTAAAAAAAAAATCATTAAATTATAATCAATTTCAAAACTGGTTTCAAAATTCAAAAGTTCTCGATGGTGACGTTAAACATTACTGGTGTAATTTTTTTAATTTTGATAATGGTAATCGATTAAAAAAAAATCATTAGATTATAATCAATTTCAAAATTTCAAAAATTTCTCGATGGTGACGTTAAAAATTATTGGTGTTTTTTTAATTTTGATGATTAAAAAAAAATCATTAAATTATAATCAATTTCAAAACTGGTTTCAAAATTCAAAAGTTCTCGATGGTGGCGTTAAACACTACTGGTGTGATTTTTTAGTTTTGATAATGGTAATCGATTAAAAAAATCATTAGATTATAATCAATTTCAAAATTTCAAAAATTTCTCGATGGTGACATTAAACATTATTGGTGTGTTTTTTTTTTTGATGGTAGCCGATTAAAAAAAATCATCAACTATGGACAAGTTTCAAAATTCAAAAGTTCTCGATGGTGGCGTTTAAACACTACTGGTGAGTTTTTTTAGTAAACTTGAATATCTAAATACATATTAATTGAGTCTATCGCTATTGTTACAGGGTCCAATTAAAACTATTTAACAAGTCCAGACCCGGATCAGCATTTACCCGATGCATTTATCTATTTCCTCAAGGTTTCAAATCTGACAAATCAGGAAACATGGTCAGTAACATGAAAAATTTTTTTTAAAAAAATAATTATTCTTTCTAAATTTCTTCTAAGAAATTACTTACTGTGTGCTAATTCTTTGTCAATCACTAACTTAACACCACATAAAAGATATCACATTTTTTAAAAAAAGGTTGCGAAAATTAGTGAAGATTAGTGAAAATTAACGAAAATTAGTAAAAATTTAGTGAAAATTAGTGAAAATTAGTGAAAATTAGTGAAAATTAGTGAAAATTGGCGAAAATTCGGGAAAATGCGTGAAAATTGGTGAAAATCAACGAACATTATCGAAAATTAGGGAAAAATACGTAGTAAATTCACAAAAACCAACTATGCCCAGACTCGGACTAGTCCGTAAATTTTCAGATTTGGCCAGGCTCATTCTGTACTCTATTTTTTCATTATAATGTTTCTTTTTTTGACGTTAATACGTAGCAAGAGGTCGATCATCAGTTGACTAGTGGTAACACGGATGAACACAATAATTATCAATCGGAGTTAGTCACAGATGGATAGGAAGAAAAGAAGAAAAAAAAAAAAAAGAACGAATAAACAAATAATTGATTTGTAAAAGTAAAATCAATTCATTCGAAACAATTAATAAGTTTTATATTATAGTACAAGTCAAATTAACCGATCAACCATACTATCACCAAACTGGCACGAAGCCACGGCTTCTGGACCTTTGCAGCGGTAAAAGTGCTAAAATAAGTAAATCCAATCAAATAATTCCATTTTGACTTGACAAATAATCGAATGGAAAGATGCGTGATTCACGTCATCTGTGTATTTTTGTTTAACGAAATATGGTATACTGTAAATTAATTACATGAATAATTCAGGGTTGATCAAAATTGGTTAAGTCCAAGATCGGTCTTTGACAGCCCAAAATCGGGGAAACGTATATTAATAATACGACAGGGTGAAACCTGAGTTGCGAAATAGTGAAATCCGCTATGATCATAACACAAGGGTGAAATCCGCTTTTATATAATAAAAAACATAATAAAACGCGGATTTCACCCTAACCCGATTTACAAAGCGGATTTCACTATTTCGCAACTCAGGTTTCACCCTGTTCTTTAATAATTATATATGAGTATATATGGCAAAATGTTAATGCTCATCGTTATACGTACGTATGTACAAATTAGCATTATGTATTAGTAATTTACTATATCTTATATATATTTATTATTAATGAATATTATTGTTATAATATGTATTATATATGATATTTATTATATATGATATTTATTAAATTTAATTATTAATTTTAATTATTAGTTATTATTAATGAATATTATACATTATAATATGTATTATATATGATATTTATTATTTTTTATTTTTTTTACAAACTTACTAAAAAAAAGATAGTTGATAAAAAGCACTAACCATAGTCGAAGAATGTTTTTCATATCCAAGATTTTTTTATTAATAAAATAGTTAAAATAAACATATTTATTATAGCTCGAAGACAAAAAAAATATATATTATATACATAAAAAGAAAGTGTTACCATTCGATGGAAAAACAAGTACGTACGTACGTATGTATTTAAAGTTTCAAAAGAACTTCTATGCAAGAACTCTAAGCACAGAATAGGAAAGTGACCCGAAAATAGGTTACAATTCTAAACCAAAAATGGAAAGTATAATGGAAAACATAAAAACAAAGATCCAAATCCTCAAAGAAATTAATTTCTAGAATTTGTAATATTGTGATTCTTTGAATGTCAAAGTTTACTATCATCTTTGTCACAATATGTTTTCTTTTATATTCATATAATGGATAGTAACAAGGACTGGATCTTTTTATGTACATACAAAAAACAATCAAAGATGAAAAATCTTTATCTATCTTTCTCTAGTAAATCATAAAGATGAAAATAATCTTTTAATCTATGTTTCCAGGTTTTCCAGTTTTAGTTGACGTTTTCTGTTTTTAATAATTTGATGTTTAAAAACATATTTTTTTCAAGCTAAATAAACCGAGACACTCCTTAAAAAAAACAACAACCAATTTACATAAACATAAAAACGTTCAATATATATATACAGTATATAATTGACGGACTTGATACACCCGTAAATATTGTATAACTGATAAATAATGACGGACATGGAAACATGGCGTAAGCAATTTGAATATCGGGGAGTCATCCGGTAAACATATGAAGCATTTATTCATATTCAATAACTCAATCAATGGACATCAACTTATCCAAAGAATGCTATTTGTACTCGGCAAATAATAAATGAACGGGATAAATGCATAACAAACTGCGGACTATTAACATTTGAATCATGCACATAGCTTAAAAAGTAACAAAAAGCAGGTATTGAAGTCAATATTTGGACAAGATGAAAAAAACATTCATACGAAAGCGCGCATAGACAGATGTAAAAAAAAATAATAATAATTAATAAAATTTGAATGGAATGGGAATTTACAAAACTTTAGTTATGCGGAACCAAGTTTTAGCATTAGTATTAACGTTAGTATAATAATATTAATGGATCTCCATTGCATATGGCATTTTGGTTAAGCGATTTTCAAAAAAGCAAAATAATAACATACATGGATTACGTACGTACGTACTTATATATGTACCACGATTCACAAAAATAAAACGGATAGTCCGGATAGACGGATAGACAAGTAGGAATTTCTATTGCGTACAAATGACCTTTATACTAATTTCTGATCAGCATTATTTCTATCAGTTAAAAGTTGTAACTGTTAAAACAGACAATCGTGAAAATCATTTATCATTTATTGTTTTTAAATATAAAGTCAAGCTTTTTTTTTATTCATCCACAAAAATAAGCAGATTTTCTGTCTTTAAAGAAAAATTTCTACCCTCGTTTTTTTTTCCTTTTTTTTTTTTTTTTTTGCAATATTAAACTTGTTGCATAACTAACATTCATTATTCGTAAAAAAAAAAAAAAATACATTACTTCAATCCTTTTTAAAATATTTACAACGCACAATTATTTTTTCACAATTATATTTTCACAATTATTTTTTGGACAATCTTTCATTTATTTCATTTGTTTCTATCGAGAGAAAACAAAAAAAATGGGGCTGTGTAATTCTAAGAGCATTGCTAGAAAAACGTCCACAAAACAACAATTTTTTAATCCAGTTGATTCATATCAATCCACAAGGTCGATGTTACATCATGACCATAAGAAAAGTACCAAAGGGTCAAAACCCAAAAACAAATCCAGTGCAAAAGAACTCAAACGATCAGATACTCAAGATTCTTGCAATGACGATATGCGCGATGAAAGTTGTATAGATCTCTATGAGATGGAACATAAAATATTAAAAGATGTTTGGCAAGGAAATTTTTGTTGCGATATCAGAGAAGAATTACAGACTGAAGAAAAACATATTTTAGATGTTGCGTAAGTTTTTATCACTTTCTTCTTTTTATATATTTAAATCTTTAAATCTTTACCGAGATATTTACTAAGAGATACTTATTCCTTTTTTATATAATAGGTGTGGGCCTGGACACTGGATCCGAGATATGTCAAATGAGTTTCCAAAATCACATATTATAGGAATCCAAGCATCACCATGTCATAAAGTTAAGCTTACACCTAATATTGCTATTTTACGAATGGATATAGTTAGTGGATTATCATATGGGAATGACTCTTTTGATTATGTTCATATGAGTTGTTTGAGTTCAAGTTTTAGTGAAAAAGATTGGAAAATAGCGATTGATGAAATGGTCAGAGTAACAAAACCGCAAGGAATAGTTGAAATTGTGGTTGGTAGTTGCGATTGTGAAGATTCTGGACCGATAATGAAGAAATTATGTGATAGTCGTATGTTTCTTTTTAATAAATATTAAATATGGTTTAATTTTAATATTGATATTGATATTGATATTGATATAATGATTATTTAATGTACAGGTCGTGCATTCTTGGAAATGAAGGGTATTGAAGTCGATATATTAAAGGGGTTGGAAAATTTAATGCGAAATACACAAAAATTCGATTCATTGGAAAAACAAACACGCAAAATACCAATTGGAAAATCTGGAATGATTGGAGAGATGGTACGTTTACTTATCAAAAACTTTTGGCATCGATATCGATATTTTATTATTTATTAATATTAAAAATTTTTTTTTTTTTTTCTTGTAGTTTCAAAGTTATTTTACATTAATAATGGAATCATATCGTAATCCATTATCTTCATATTTAGGACAATCGCCACAAGAATTTGATGAAACGCTAAGTTCATTAAATTCTGAACTGGATAGATATAAAAATTCCAACTTTCATAGTGTTAGAATAATTGGAAAAAAACTTTGACACCTTGATTATGAATAGCGTTTGAAACGCGAAATACGTATAATACGTACGTACGTACGTATAATACGTATAATATGTATAATACGTATACATAAGGTTAAAAAAAAATACAATAACCATTTCAATTTCCTTAAATGTTGATATAGTATCATGTATTTCTAAAGTGTGTACATACAATATGAATACAATATTTCTTAGTGGTTTGCATTTCATTTCATAAAGATAAAATAATTCTGTAGATCTAAAAATAAATGTTAACACAACATATATAACATATATAACAGATAATATATATAACATATATAACATATATAACATATATAACATGTATAACATATATAGTATCCAACATTAGTATCCAGCAATAGCATCCAGCAATAGCATCAAGCAATAGCATCAAGCAATAGTATTCAGCAATAGTATCATAGACATAAATAGTATCACAACAAAACGCCAAGTTTTTTATAACGTAATAAAGTTGTGAGGCACATATGTGTGACAATACACGTAAAAATATACATGATTAAAAATTGCTCCGTTGAATTTGTCTTTATTAATATCTTGTGCGTACGTACTAACGCTATCCTAATCCATTATTTTAAATTACCCGTCATATGATCTTTTATTTGACGTTAAATCCATGGGATCATAATCCATTAATTCATTTTCGTGCACGTGCATGACGTATTTGCTGCAATAGTCACCGTGAAAACACCCGCTCACATGCTCATTTATTATAACGCACATATCGAATGTATTGAATGTATTGAATGTATTGAATGTATTGAAGTATTGAATATATTGATGATACATAACAGATAAGTACGTACTCATTTACACGAGATATGTAATTTGTTTTCTCCTTACTTGTGCTTACTTTGTATTTACTTTGTACTAAATATTTGCTTTTTCTGCGACGATCTAAACATTTATCCAGTCCTGCAGTCCTAATTTCTTGTTTCACTTATTATGTTTAACAATAACTAATGTGGCAAAGACAATCCTTTCACGCCTTATCTTTACCTTGCAGTAGCTTTAATTTGTATTACAATTTTGCAGTATTTGGAGGGTCCAGATTTTAACTTAAAAAATAAATGTAATTCCTATTGCTTGATCTATTTCACTGGTCATTATTGCAGTTGACCAACAACACTGAACCTATTTATATATCATTATATATCATTATATATCATTATATATATATATACGTATATATATATCTTTATTATTCATTTTTATTATTTATTATTTATTTTATATATCTCTCTCTTTATTATTTATTATGTATATATATCTTTATTATTTTCAAAATTTTATACATTAACTAAAATAATTACTAGTACCTATTTCTAATTTAACTTGCCCATTTCTAATTTAACTTTTAAACAGGTTCCAGGCTTTCGTGCCATTAGATAATTGTATAACGTTATGTGTATGCTTGTTTTCTTTTTTAAATGACTAATGCTAAATAATTTCCCTCTACTATACAGTACAGTACTATGATTTTATTATATTATTATTATGTTACCGTTACATGTTACATAAAATCTATTATTATTGGAATCTTTACACCAATAATTATCAATAATGCTTTTTTTGTTTAAACGTTAAATTTCTCTTCGTTTATTCTTTTTCCATATTATGTTCCGCATTATTTTCCGCTTATGGTCATTGACCGTTATTGTTATCAAATGATTTCAAATGCCAAGCTAAAGCTGATTATGGTGTCAATTTTTCGTCTTTACTTTATTGTCCTTTTTTTAACACCTTTAATAACTTTAGATGTTACAAACAATAATTCTTGCATATCCGATAAAAGCAATAGGGTCTGTTATTTCACGTGTTGTTATATCAATCAAATTATTCTGCAGATATAATTATATCACTAATCATTACTAATAATTGAAACTAGTTCAATCAATCACTAGTAATCACTAGGTCAGATTTGAATGATCTGCTAACTTAAAAGACCGATCTGGATTTGGACTAATTTTTAATCTCTTCCTGTTGGTTCATGATTATTGTTTCATGTGACTGTGTTTATGAGACTAGAGTGACTGGTACGTACGTACAGCTAAAAAACATTTTTTACCATGTTTTATACATACGTACGTATATCGATATCAGATATAGTATATATAATTATATATATATTAAAATATAAGCTTATATATCAATAACTATAACTTTTATTTTGTTAGCCAATCGAATTATTTAACTAATAACGATTAACGATAATGGTATACCTAATACAGTAATAGGGCTTTAAAATTTAAGCATGCCCATACCAGTTTTCCAAATACTACGGTTAATATCTAACATGCGTTATACCGTTGTAACTCAAATTCCCGCATGTCAGTTTCTAAAAAAGTAAAAAAGATCACAATCCTTATAAAGTTATCTATAATGCTGTTTGATTTATTTAATCTGTAGTGCTGTTTGATTTATTTACATGTAATCTGGATTGTGTTCTTTCGGGAACGGTGGGAATTGGCGGAAAATGGCGGGAAATGACTTCCAGAATCCCATACTAAACTATGTTGTACTGTATAACCTGACCTTGATAGTTTATTGTAAAAAAATTTTTTCTATAAAGTTTTAATGTAGATAATTAGTTAATTAGATATTAATGTAGTTAATTAGTTAATTAGTTAATTATCCAAAATCACATATATAGTTATATATATTAAAAATATTTTGCATAATTGACCTCGGTTCGCTTGTCGAGTCATCTGACAAGTGCTTGCGTGAAATGACATCATATCTCACGCGAGGTGCACATGTCTGACTGTCCCCTAGAGGTCGGTTCCTTCAACCTTGGTCATTCACAAACACAAAAATAATCGTGTAGATACGTATCCTTACTTTAAACAGCCTGAGAGTATCCATGGATATTCATTAATTAAAATTTTATCTATTTAAAATTTATATCGTAACCTGATTCGGATTTTTATTGGTTGAAGCTGAGATTGGGTATCTCAAAAAATTTTTATAATTTAATATTAAAATATTTCAAAAAAATTTTTTTTTTAATTTAATATAATATTAAAATATTTCAAAAAAAACTTTTTAAAAATTTAATATTAAAATATTTCAAAACCTTAGCTTTAGCCGATCTCAGCTTCAGCTGCCACAATAAATGTCGCGACTAGAGGTCGGAATCGATTTGTCTGATTCAACTTTGAATTAACTTTGAATTCAAGTTAAAACATTTAATAGTTAACCGTTTAATAGCAACTGCTTTAATAGTAAATAATTTATGCTTATATTTATGTTTATATTAATTTATGTTTATGGTTATGTTTATATTTATGTTTATATATGAGTGCTATCAATAGAAAACCTGTCAACGGGCTTTCAATGTACAGTTAGCCGTCTATGGACAATCTATCATCGGATATTCAATTATATTTCGTGCCTGATATACGGTATGTTCGGCACAATATATAATTGAATATCCGATAGTAGATAGTCCATAGACGGCATGTAGAGAGCCAACTGTATATTGAAAGACCGATAACAGGTTTTCTATTGACAGCACTCATATATAGTAAATGTAAATTCAGGTGATTAAATTTGGTTTAAATTCAATTCAATTCGGTTTTTAACTTTCAAATCGGTTTCGAGTGTCACTGTTCAAAAAATATGAAACAGCTAAAATTCACCTTCTATTTTTTTATTAATATAAAACTTGACTATCCCTTAATTCGTAGGCTTTTTTAGACAAAATTGTTTAAAAATTTATTATAAATATAAGTTACTTATAATATATTTTTTTTAAAATTTAAAATATTTAAATAAATTTTTTTAATAATATTTAAAAATAATAATTATCTTATAGAGCATTTATTTTTAGTACACCCTGCACTTAGTACACCTCTTTTAATATCTCAAAATTTTACTAAAGTAACTCCTATTGTATAACTAATAAAAAAAATTCTTCATGAAGTTTTTACTCTAATCCAACCTTAAATTTAACCTAACTCTAGCCCTGATTTTAATTTAATATTGATTTTGCTATAGAATGCATTATGTGTACTTTGCATCAAATTTTTTTTTTTAATGTTAAGGTGACCACTTGGGGTTTGGCATGTTTATTAACTTTGGTTACGAATGTCAGGGCAGCCACAGGACCACCCCTGACTTTGTTACATTAACGAGAATACATTCTAGCTATGCCTACACCTTTTGAGTGTCTAATTAAGTAGTTCTCTATTACTAAGTACTACACTAGATGCCATACCTATAACCCACTATTACTTGAGTTACTCAATTATACCTTCTAATCAACTTAGTGTCATCAGATATTCTCCCCAAAGAGGAACTGCCACTAAGGCTCCTTAGAACTAATTTATCTTCGTAGTAAACCTACTAGAGCGGTTCATGTCCCACACATGTATCACCTAGATTTTTTGGTAACTTATGCCTAGGCTGAGACTAAGTACTTGCAGTATCTCTTCACTACCGTTACTTACTCCTTGCTCTTGCAAAGTTCACCCAGACCCCAACACATACTTTACGGACTAACACTGACTTTTCTTCACTAACAGTATCCCAAACTTCCAATCCAGATAGCACGGGGAGGAACCAGTAGACATCCCCTTGGTATTCCAATTGAATCCTTTTTTCTTATTTATACAGAGTCACCTCTGTATACTTGTGGCCTGGTTGGTATTAGTGTTTTGCCAAACACCTGGTCTTTATCTAGTTTATTGCCAATGTTTGATCATTGATGATCATCCTTTACATAGTACTATTGAAGATCTGTGCTACCTTTCTACTCGGAACTTGCCAAGTGGGATTCTGTATACCCCAGCCCTTAGATTTACATAAACATTTCATATAACTCTTGCATCACACTATTGTTTCATATTCTTTCAGTACAAGCTGGTATAACCAAAGCTACAGATCCAATGATCCATCAGATTATACACAGTCTGTCATAACACATTCCTTAAATTCAAATTTTGTCACCAGTGGGATTCGAACTCTTGTCCTGCCACTTGGGGGTATGACAACTTTACCACTTTACTAAGTTACTACACCCTTACTTTGCATCAAATATAATTACCCTATATTATAATAGTATTTAATTTTATTTTATATAAAAATTTTTAATTTTTTATAATTTAAAAATATTAATTTAAAAAAAATTTTAATTAAAATAATTTATTTATTCTTAACAAACTTTTTAAAATATTAATTTTAAATTATAGTTTTTGATTTTTTTTTAAGTATTAAAGTGGCCTTGCTTATATCTTTATTAATAATTTTATTGAATAATAGTTATTAAAGTTATTACTATTTGTAAAAATACAAATAAAATAAAATTATATTGCAAGAATAAAAGCTTAGACTAATTTATTTACAATCTAAACCTACTAAAGTAGTCAAAGCTCACCTAGATTGTGATAGTTAATATGTAGTTAAATGATATACTATATTTTATCTAATGAATAAACCAGGTGTTATATTTTTTCTTTGTCTAGCCAATAGATGAATAGGTATCAATATAGATATATAATTGATCAAATTCTTCACACTAGTTGAATATAAGAAATTTAATTACCAAATAAAATAGCCAATTTGATCTAAATTCGACCATCAACTATTTGGCTGATATTATATCAAATAATAGAGTAAATTAGTAGTTAATAGATAGTTAAATACTAATAAAAAATCAGTAGCCAAATTCAAATTGAAAATTTTAATTGACAACCAATTAACACAAAATAAAATCAGTATAAATTCAATAGCTAAATTCTGGTTGAATTGGCTATTTCATTTAGTAGTTGATTAATTATAATAAATCGACTTATAATCGACCACCAAATATTTATAAAATTCAAAATAAAATCAGTATAAATTCAATAGAAGAATTCAGGTCGAATCAGTCATTTCATTTAGTAGTTGATTAATTATAATAAATTTACTTATAATCAACACTTGATTATTAATAATTGACAACTGCTTACTAATAATATTTAGTATAAATTTGATAGCTGAATTCAAGTTGAATTGGCTATTTCAATCAATTGTCTATTAATTATAATAAAGTGTCTTATAATTATTACTTAAATTGTAACACAGACAAATTTGTTTGCATTTATTTTTTTAAACTTTATTTTTTTAATAAAATTTTAAATATTAATTTTAGCAAGGGTGTGGCAACTTAGAGTAGTAGTTAAGTTGTCACCCCCAAGCAGTAGGTCTAGAGTTCGAATCTTACTAGAGACATTTTTAGAAAAATAGGCCTGTGTTTTGATAACAATTATTTAATGATCAGTTGGGTATATTACCTGTAATCTTGGTACTTCCATCTCGAAATAGAAGCTCTTGGGCAATTCAAATTCAAAGAACTAGAATAATTAAAACTTGTTTGGCAAGACCCAAGTAAGGAGGTAGTGAAGATCTTTGATGATATTGTGAAAAAGTCAGAAACCGGAGACTGAAGAACCAGATGAAAACCCTGGGCAAAAAGAGTCCACAACCTGGCCACTGGAGTCATATCGGAGGAAAAAGTTCTATGCTACAGAATTAGGAACCAAGGAAAGTAAAACCAGAAGTCACTTAAAGCCTAGGTACAACAACTCGTCTGGGCTAACTGGTTTGGTAGTTAGGGAAAGATTGGTATAAGGACTAGTTTGATGTGGGTATTAGGATCAGAATAAACTTTGCAAGAGCACTGGATACTAGAATTGTGTAGTTTAATGATTTGCCTTGACTGCTAGTAGTGGTTTCGGCTGCTACAGAAGGTATTTGTAGCCTAATCTAGAAGTGCGTAGGATATAGAAAGATTAGGGGGTATATACTACATTCTCCTTAGAGCAACCCGGTAGCATAAAAACTCTACTGGGTTATCTATAGAATTAGGGTACAAATAGTATAACAAATGTCGATCTGGATAGTCTTCAATAAGAAGCAGCACAAGGTTATAGATTGGTGTAATTGTAGTGATGGTGCAGGACTGGGGACGTCAAAGGATTTAAATAGGTAATCTTCTAGTTAGATTGTAGGTATAGCATATAGTATAGAACTTTCAGGCGAACTACTTAAATTAGGCAACCAAAAGTTGCACGTGTGGCTATATGTACTTTCGCTAACCAAGAATATACTACTAAAATATCTAATAAAAATCCACCCTTCCATGATATTGTGAAGGTAAAAAAAAAAAAAAAAAAAATTTAGCAATATACTTTCTAATTAAAAAAAACTTTTAAGAATCTACTTTATCAACTTTATTAAAAAACATTTTAAAATTATTAAAAAACTTTTGATTAATTAAAGTTTAAAATTTGTATAACATTAAAGTTTAGTATTAAAAAATTTTTTAGATTTTCTAAAATTTTATATATTCCCAAAGCTAGAAAAAATTTTTGCTCTTAAAACAAGTATTAATTTTTACAAATAAATTATAAAATT
>CAJVPZ010001687.1:0-13901 GCA_910592135.1 Racocetra fulgida | reverse complement strand
CAATTCTTGAGGATTTCTACAAAGATCTTTTCTAGTATCTCCAATAATATATCTTTTTTCTTCTTTTTCTAATTTTTTGTACCTTTCTGTCTATAAGCTATTGTATCTTGAAGTGAATTCAAATCTATGCTTCTTTGGTCTTTAAGACATTTAAGATTCTAGTAGGATTTTACACAATGTATCCACTTTGCAAGCAAATCTTTCTTTTTCTTTTTCCATGTTCTGTTATTATGTTGTGAGTCTTTGATACTAACTTGATATATTATTTCTATTAACCATTCTGCCAGAGTTGTTAGTACAACTTTTGGTTTTGCTTCTTCTTGAGTCTTGTTTCGCGTTTTTGTTTCTGCAAGATCTAAACTTATCTCTGCTTGAATCTGTTTCAAAGTTTTTGCTTCTATAGGACCTTCAATGACTTGTTTTTTTATTCCCTTTTTTCTTTTTTCTTCTTTAGCTTTTTCTTCCTTCTCGTGCTGGTTTGCTGTGGCTACTTCAATAGATTCTTTAAATCTGTTAACTAGTGCTTTCAATGATATTTTGTTATGCTGCTTTTGTCGAATTTCCCTTTGTTCTTGAAGTCTTTTGCTCCAATTTAGTTCTAACTTCAACTTTATTTTAGCAGCTTGTTTTTCCTTTTGTCGAGCTTGCATCTTCTTCTTTTTTTTTTTCCTTGATTTTTTTTTTAACTTCATACTGGTTTACTGCAAAGATTTCGATGGATTCTTTAAATTGTTGTATTATTGCTTTCAAGGTCTTTTTATTGTGCTGCTTTTGTTGATTTTTCTTTTGTTCTTGAAGTCTCTTGTTCCAACCTAAATCTAATTTTAACTTTATCGACTCCATTTCAGCAGCTTGTTTTTCTTTAAACTCTATTATCCATCTTATCCCATTAGCTATTTCTAAGTCAATTAGAGTGTTGTTCATTTCTTGACGTATAATATATCTAACAGGGTCCTCTTTTTTTTGTAGTGCTGCATGATAATCATGGTTATTTCTTTTTCTAAGTGCAAGTTCCGTATACTTAATTTTACCTGAATTATATTTCCATAATTCTTCATCAAGTTCTGCTATTTGTACCTCAGCTTCTTCTTCTGTAATAAGTTTTTTCCCAGCATATAATGCTAATATAAGATCTATTAGAATATCTTCATTTTCGTCAAGTGTCTCTACTTGTGCCTCAAGTTCTTTTGGTACAGTAATCATTCTTCCAGAACATTCTGTTACTTTTTGCTTCACATGACTTGTTGTTTTTCCATTGTTGTTTTCTGTTATTGTTTGTTGAGGTTGTTTACCATTTTTGTTTAAATTCATCACGTGGTTTTTGGTGTGTTTCCTTTGTTTATTCTTCATTACATGTTGTAATTCTTGTATCACCAAAACAGATCTGCATTACAGGGTCAAGGCCGATTCCCCAAAAATTCGCAAAAAACAAAAAAAAGACTGATAATTTTGCAAGATTTCTTCTATATCCTTGCCGCCTTTGCTCCGCTAACTCAAGTCTCTTAAAAGACTGAGTGCTTTCTGCTACCTTCTTCTTTTTTTCTTAGAGCTTCGAGTTTGGTTTCTTATTAAACTTTGTATATTTTTTGAAGGTTTTTGATAATTTTAGTTTACATAAATTTGTGTATAAAGGATCAGTGGAAAGAGTTCGTATATATTACAATCAGCTATGCAATTAATTAAATAATCTGTAGTATTTTTAGCATTCTTTAAAGTGAAAATTTATTTAGCACTTAGACAAATTTGCTTGAATTTATTCATTTTGTGAAATTTCACTAGCATTAGAGTTAGAGTTAAGGTTAGAGTTAAGATAAAGAAGAGTATATAGTAAAATTTGGCCAGGAATTTTTTTAATAGATGATTCACGAGTCAACTAAAAAATTTTTCATATTAGAAATGTGATATTGATTACATATAAGCAAGATATAAATAGAAATTTTCGGTTATAGATAATGTTATAAAAATTCTTAAACAAATATAGTACAAACAATAGAATAATACCAAGAGTTTTCGATTATTAAATTATTAAATATCGATTTTTTTCTTGGTGAACTTTACCTTATATAAATGTAGCATTTCCTATATTAGACTATATTAATTAAATCTATAAAGTATTAAATACTAAGTATACTTTGTTTTACTAATATGATAACAAATTTATAATTATTTATTTTAACTTTTAAGCTTTTAACACTGCATTGCATTGCACAAGTATAAGAACTAAGGAAAATTAAAATAGTTCTCTAGTTGGGTATTAGTACTGACCTAATTTATAGTTAATACTTCTATGATTGGATTTAATGTTAATTTTTTTTTTTTAACTTTGCTTTTACCCAAATCCTAAACTAAAAACAGGTCATTTCAGTATAATCTAAACCTAAATCTCAACTGTAATGAAGTTGACCCAACTCCTAATTCTAAATTTTTAATACTGTCTAAAATTTTAATCTCAGAACTCTACATCAATATGATCACAATCTAGAAATTAAACCAAATAATACAAACACATTAAAAAATTGTAAAAAACTTCTTGCTTAATAAGCAGATATAAAGAATCACTTGAGATTTAAATAAGTTATTAGAAATTAGTCTAAACAATGCATTTGCAATAAGAAATACTTACTAAATAAATGATGTATAAGCATTAAGAAATTGTGAAGTGATTTATCTTATAATAGACAAATATAAAATAAATTATTAAAAATTGAACCAAATGATATAAAATAGAATAAATAAAAAGTAAAATTGGAAGAAGCGCACTTTCTAACGATTACCCAAAAATTACAAAAATAACAAAAAATAGAAGAAAGATATTCAAAAAAGACCTAAATAAAGCTAGAACATAGATAAAATTAGTGCGAACCACAAGAGAACAACTAATACAACAACTAATACAATAACAAAATAACAACAAAAAAATACAACAGGAAAACCAAAAACAACAACCAGTTTTCAACAGACTTGGTAGAAAAAAACAGTTTGCAAGAGCAAAACAACACATATATATCAGTATATACATCTAAGCTATCAATAGACTATAGTATGAACAACCAAGAAACACAGAATACAAATAACAACCAACAAACTTCAGTTTAAAGTAAAAGACACTGCTATAACAATATACCCATCTCTACGACTTACAAAAAATCAACAAAAAGTGGCTAAAATAGCTTACTTCTGCCAAAATATACTATGTCATCATATATTATACAAAACAACATAACAACAACTATAACAAGAAATAATAACAACAACAACACAACAATCACAGGAAATACAAATACACAAAACAACACAAATGTAGCTAATATACAAACACAGCCACTAATAAACAAAACACATAACCTAATATTCAATACAAAAAACAATCCCAAAACAACATCAATGCAGATAAATATAGAAGATACAACATTTACAACCCATAACCAAAACAAAAATGTAAATCAAAATATCAACACCTAACAAAAATTGTATAGCCATATACTATAACAAAATATTCCCTAACAAGATCAAATGCAAATAGATGAGAAAGCACTATACATGCAAACACAAAGCTGGATTAAACATATACTTCAAAAATTAGACAATCAAAACCAAAACAAGTTTGACTATAGGATTTGGCCAATAGACAAAATAATCACAGCACTTGATGACACAAATAGTATTGAAGAATTTATACAATACAAACTAACAACACAACCTACACAGCATCAGATCCCAAAAGCTATACTTCTTAAATTTAAATACCTAGACCTCACATTCTTCACATCCTTTACCCAAAATAGATAAACCACATCTGCATACTAAAAAGAATTCACCAACCTACTCAAAGCGGCTATTACCAAATACAATGATAAAAATGAAATTACTTTGACGAACAGAGAAACTAGAGATTTAATTTAACACAAACTAAGACAAAAATTAATAATAGAATACATTACAAACCTCAACTTTAGACAACTCCAACCAAGCAAGGCATATCAGATAATCAAATATAGTCAAAACTTCATCTGTACAAAATCTATTTAAGATTACAAACAAATCCAAACAGTAATTAACTAAGCATATAGCATCTAATGACAACAACTACCTGAAACCCCAGAAAAAATAGACAGACCAAGAACATACTACCATTCAAACTATCAATCTAGCAAAGATTTCAAACAAAAGCAATTATTAACTCCCTTAAAGTAATCTTTATCTTTTTTAGTTTATCAGACATCTACTTTACTACATTACCAAAACTTCCAGACAAATCATCAGAACTAAAAGAAGAACTAAAAATCTATTTCTCTATTACAGATCCAAAACAACTAAAAGAACTATGATTCTATAAAAAGAAACTCATCGACCACTATAGCTTTACCAAGATATCTGCAACCTATTTTGTCTTATCACTAGAATGAGAACCTCTACCACTAACTTATCATAAACTAAATAGCAGAGTTAGACATCTCTTCTCCATTAACCCATTACTAGAAAAAACAAATATCAAAAACATAGCAGAAATGCTTAGAAAATACTACAAGTTTAGGAGTATACTAAACAACTTCTTCATACAAAGCCTATACTACCACAAGATCTAGATAAAATCAAACTACATATCCAATTCATTTACTCAATTACTGATAACAAAATAGCGCAAGAATTCTTCAAAGAAGCAAAAACAAAATATAAGATAAACTTCCCTATAAACAAGGCAATCCTAACAGCCAACCTTACAAACAAACTAAGACTACCTTTAGATCCCACAGAGATCAAAGTATTCAATATCACAATACCAATTACATCATCCAGAATACTAGTTGAAATAGCTAGACTTCTTAGAGAAGAATACTACTTTGAACACATCTCACTAAACTGGATTAATATATCTATCATACCTAACGAGATCCATGAGATCAAAACTAACAAAAAGTCAATGATACCAAAAAGTCTAGTTGAACTACAAGAAGCACTTGAAAAAATCACTAATGAAATCTACATTAATGTATCTATCAAACAACAAAAGGAAGTCAACTCCACTATAACAATTCTTTGACAACATTTCAAAATACTACAAATTTCAGACTATATACTAGAACTTGCTCATCTCCCAAAACCAACTTGGGATATCTTTGTATAATCATATCAATCTTCAAAAACCACAACATAAACAAATATACAACCAACACAAACAATATAGACAATCATATACAAACAGATACTATTAACCTAGCTCTACACAATATATATGGACTTAATGATAATATTAAAAGACAATTATGGCTTGACTATTGCAAAAAGAAAAATATAGACATAATAAGCATAACAGAAATCAAGCTTGCAGAATCAAAATATATAAATTTACAACTACATAATAAAATATACTACTTCTATATATCAAACACCACAGCAACAATAGCAAAAAAATAAGAATCAAACATTAGAGTTGCAATAGTACTATATAAAAAATTACAACCATATATATATAATATACAAACCTACTCAAGAACAGCACTTAATATTGATATATTCCTATTATACAAAAATCAATTCTGAATCATAACAATATACCTACCTTGCAATAACAAACAACTCAACAATTCAATTCAATCTAAAATAATAGAATGAGCAGAATAAGCAAATAAACAAAAGATCAAACCAATCATCCTTGAAGACATCAATCTTGATCTTAACAAAAAACACACACATATCACTCTAATACAATACTTAAAAAACACAAATATGCTATCACTAATTAACACATTACTACCAAACCAGCCTACATGGAGTTCTCAATGAACCAGCAATCAAATAGATGAGATATAGATCCCAAAAACTTAATAGAAAACTTCTGCAATCTAATACTAAAAGATGCTACACAAATCACAAACAGTGATCACAAAATTATCTTCACATCAGTCAATGTACCATACATATACAAAAGAAATAAAAATAAAACAAAGAGAACAATCTATAATTATGATATGATGGATACAAAAACATGGCAACAATTTGCAAACACAATCGAAACAAAACTTGAATAATTTAAAACAAATACATTAAACCCTAATACAAAAAGCCTTAACAAAACATGGCACATATTAGCAAACTGCATTAAACAAAGCACAAACAAACATATCCTATATACATGTAAAGCAATACAAAAGAATAACCACCTATTCTCTCCTATAGCTACCAAACTACACAAGGCATTAATATATATAAACAAAGTACAAAAACACATAAGTATATATAAACAAGCAACAAATATTGATCAAATATACTATCTTATACAGCAAGCCAATAACTTATCCAATACACAAATACAAATACAACCAAACACAACTATTGAAGAAATAGATATTATATTCAAGACAGTCTAACAACAGATCAAACAGCAAGAAACATAGAAAACCAAGCAGCAAAAAACCAACATATAAAGAACTGTATTGAAAGAAAATATCAAAACTTCCAAAACAATACATCTAAAATGATAAAAAGTATACTTAAAAAACATACAGATCCTGTAATACTATACAATATCTGAACATCTGACAATATAATTACAGAACCTCATAAGATTAAAACTACAATACAGGAACACTTTAAAAACTGAACAAAGTCAAAACCCACTTAAACAGAACTATAGCAAGAATGGGCAGATAAATATAAACCAATCCAAATAATAGATCCAACATGATATAATACAATTATGACAAAGATTACATCCCTTGAACTAGAGAATATAATCAAAGAAGCATCCAACACAAAGGCCATTAGACCCTTAAGAATATCAAACGAAATGCTAAAACACCTAGACCCCCGAGCAAAAGCTACAATTTTAAACCTCTTTAATAATTGCCTAATATTATATAATATACTTATAGCATAGAAATACAGCACAATATACCTAATATCAAAAAAAGCAGCATTTACAGGAGATTTAAACCAGACTCGCCCGATTACACTGATTGAACATACTAGAAAAATCCTTACAAAAATCATTATATGAAAACTTGATCTCATTCTATCCAAATACAATATAATAAATCCAAACAAATACATCCACTGCAATACCAATACATATACTCCAACATATAATAGAGGATATCCAAACAAACAAAAAAGAACTATGGTTGTTATTGCAGAACATAAGCAAGGCTTATAACTCAGTATATATACCACTCTTAATCAAAGCACTATATCATATCAAAATATCAGAAACTATAACAAATATAATAAATAATATACTGTTTTATAGACACAATAATATTATTACAAACTATAGACTAACCAACAACTATTACATTCAAGATGGTATAGATCAAAGAAAAACAATAATCCCACTACTTTAGAGGATTTATTACGACCTCTTGCTAACTCAGATCAACAAAAACCACCCAACTTATACAATGAGTACAGCAATACTATAATCAACACACACACATAACACAAATATCATAACAAACAACAAAATATACTTGCATATATGGACAATACACTATGAATAGCAGAAAACAAACCAAATCTATAAATACTAATCGATACAGCTAACTTCTTTTACAAAATGACAGGAATCACAATCAATTCATACAAATCAATATTAGCTATCAACTACAAACCAAAGAACAAAGAGGAACCCATATATATCACATTTAATAATACTAATATATACCTAACATTACTGAAACACTGCTTTTGATTCCTTAGATATTACTATAATATCTATACCAATAAAATAACAATACAACAAAATATAATAAAAGAAATTGAGAAAGCTCTAAAACTACTTCAAAAATCAACAATCACAGAGAAACAGACAATATATATAATCAATACAGTTATTATAACATGCTTTGAATATAGAATATAAAATTATATATATGCCTAATCACAATATAATAAACTTACAAACAAATATACCTCAATTACTAAATATAAGGCCAGGATGTCCAGAGCTATACCCAACTCAACATTTTACAACTACAGAATATACGCACTTAGAATATTATAGAATATACAATGTTAATATCATATAAGCAAAATAACACAACAAATAAATGATCCAGACCTATACAACTCATCACTATATATATACATATAACAAATACAAAATGTAGTGAATACAAATACATCAATACTAGCTGACTTATCATATATACTTCCCACAATAGAACATAATACAACTACAGCTAAGAGAATTCAAATACTATATGACAACCACTTCACAATAATAAACAACATTAGCAATTAGTCTAAGCCTCTCTCAAACAAAGAAAACAATATAAACAAGATACTCACAGACTTGACATTATACACAAACAAAACCAACATCTAACAACTCAAGGTCAAACTTAATCAGCACAAAATCAATTTTATCGAATAGCTAACAAACTCAAACAATATACAAACAATCAATTGAAAAGAAACATCATATGCAATATACAAAATACCAATAGGCAGAGAACTGACATAGTTCAAAATAATCACTGCAAGCAAATCAGCTAACACTATAAACACTAAATTCATACACAATCAATAAAGAAGAAGTAACTAAAAACAAATAGATAATGACACAGATAAAAAACTAAACTATAATTAGAAAAACAACAACAATAAATGACCATAACAACATAAAATTAACACACTGGATATACACTAAAAACAGACAACAACTACAACAACTTACACAATGCAACCAATGCAAACTAATAATCATAATATACTATGGCAAGTATGTTATACAAATAAGTCCAAAAAACTACAGTATAATACAAGTGAGCCATAGCAAACATATATATAGCAATGCAGAAGAAATACAAAAAGCACTACAATATATATGACAACAAAACACTTTACTGCAGAATAAACAACATATTTTAACTAGCCAAACATCAAAAAAATACTAAAGATATTACAAATATACAATAGCATGTTTTCAGAGACTATAATTAATACAATACTAATAAAAATAGCAAAAGACATTATTATTCACAAAGAAACAAATACAATAATAATAACACACAAAAATTACAAATTGGCCATCAAAAACCACTACAATATTAACAGCAACCCTAATACTAATAGCCATCACACCAATCAAAACAATACTAAAAATACTCACAACCGCAACTCATATTATTAATACATATCAACAATACAATATGATCAAATACAACAAAAAGAATATCATAACAAAAAACCAATATTGGCATACTGGTACAACATTTTCATACTTACAGCAAGGAAAAACATCTAACTAGAACTAATATTAATACTAAGCGAATCTCCAGTATTTACAAAATTATATACCAAAACAATCTTCAATGCTAATATACAAGAAATAATATCAAAATTCTAACAAGTCAACTACACAACGTATACACTTGCATGGTTTAATCACACAACAATACAAAAAACAAGAAGATTAATTAGAAACATTCAAAATGCAAAAAATCTAGCCATATAGCACTTGCAAAACTGAACACAAAAGTGAATCAATATACAAAACATCAACTAGGAATTAACATATGTATTTATTAATTATAATGATATACCAACATCTTAATAAATATATATAATTCACTCCAAACTAAAAGCTTTCAAACTAAAACTCCTTTTGGACAAACTGCTAACCCTTCAAAATCTAAATAAACGAAATCTATATACATATTCAGAAACTCAATGCAAAATATACAATATAGAAGAAGAAACAAACATATACTAACTAATATGCTCAACAAACTCAACAAATATAAACACCTTTAAAACAATATCGTTAGGAAATTTATAGATAAAAATCAAAAAGATATAGCAACAAATAGTGAAAAACAAGAGTTTATAGATAAATTTTTCAATAATCTTAAACCTACAGCCAATGGCAATACTATAACTTTGATTCAAGGCCTTATTACAGATGCATTCAAACAAAACCTAAAATTGATCACACTTACCAAAAACAAAACAAAACTCAATATAGTCAAGTTACTCTATAAAATCTGCAAAACAATTTACAATCAAACATGAAAAGACTGCTGTAAAATTACAGCCCAAATAACAAATAATAACCAAAAACAAATACAAACAACAACCCTATACAAAACATAAACCAACAAAATATACAAATGAATACAGACTACAATATACAGCAAATAGCTTAAAACAAATAGATAAGATAGATCAAAAAATACTACATACACAATGCATTCTCCAATACAATATATCAAATGCAATCTGAGTGAGAACTTGGTGCCTTCTCTTAGTAGAGCTTAGTCTGAAGGTAAACTAGCCTTAGTCAAAAGTTTTTAGATAGCTTAATTTCAAAATATGGGGGTGAGTCAGTAGAAATGGGACAAATTTATTAGATAAATTTGTCTCATTTCTACTGACTCACCTCTATATGTAAAAATATCTTGATATTAAATTATAATAATAATACAAAATGTTATCAATAAAAAACTGAGATCAGGTCTCACTCTTTAAAAACAAAATAATATAAAATGTTGTGATACAATTTATTTATAATAAGCAGTATGAAGAATTACTTGCAGATTTAAATAAATTATTAGAAATTGAACCAAATAATGTATAGTATTAAGAATTCATAGAAAACTTATCACATGATAAATAGGTATGAAGAACTATTTGCTAATTTAAAATAAATTATTAAAAATTAAACTAAATGCAATTTATTTATAATAAGTAGATATGAAGAATCATTTGTAGATTTAAATAAATCATTAGAAATTGAACCAAATAATGCATAAACATTAAAGTTTATAGAAAAACTTATTGCATGATGAACAAATATGAAACTATTTGCAGATTTAACTACTTATTAAAAATTGATTCAAATAATGCATTTGCATTAAAAGGTCATGGTGCAATTTAGTTTATAATAAGCAGATATGAAAAATCACTTGTGGATTTAAATCATTATAAATTGAACCAAATGATGCATAGGGCATTAAGAGTTTGCAAAGAAACTTATCGCATGATGAACAGATATGGTGAACTATCTGCAGATTAATAAATTATTAGAAATTAGATCAAGTAATGCATGGGCATTAAAAGTTTGTAGAGAAACTTATCACATATAGAGTTTTAATTCATAAACCATTTATTTATTTATTTATCAGATATCTGATATCTGATAATAATTGAATAAAATGAATTAAATGGATAGATATCTGAATAATCTAATAAATTATCCAGATCATATGCTATTTTTAATCAAGATTAATATTTTATTGGTCAAACATTAATAATGTTAATTATCAGTATTATATAACTGATAATAATTTTTAAATTAAATTTTATAATTTAAGTTACAGCATATACTGTACTGTTGGCCCTCTCAAAACCAGTATGCATAGCAGACAGATTCTATATTAGTTTTGAAAGACTATCAGATTTAAAAATCATATGATAAATGGTTAGAAATCAGCCAATAAATCTGCAGAATTAGTATATGAATTCGATAAGAAAAATTCCACTCAAAGTTTTAAAAATTCAACAGTATTTAAATTATTAAAGCTATACAAAGATGATTTTTTATTTTGCATTAAATGACATTTGAAATTTCAATCAGAATCAAATTTTTTTGTTAATTTATGTAGCAAAGTTTTTAATTTCTGAGGTTTTTTTGAAAAAGCATTTTACTTGTTTGGATGATTTCAAGTTCATTAACTTTTAAATCAGTAAAATCATAAGACATTATAAAACTATATTGAATTTACCATATTGGTAACTTTCAAAATATAAGAATGACTTGTAAATGTAATGGCTATATACTAATTCATTATCTATTTTAAAATTTTTTTTTTTTTTTTTTTATATACCTTCGCAATATCGCGAGAAGGCGGATTTTATTAGGTATTTAGATAATACATTCTTGATTACCTTATCCTGTACCATCCACCACAATCACGCCACCTCATAATCTTGTGCTGCTTCATAACCTATAGCAGAAGTGTTCTCTGGCTGTTTTGTTCTTACCGGTTTTTCCTAACATTTTAACTATACTATAGGTCTAAACTGAAGACCACCCAGATCGACATCTGCTATACTACTTGTACCCTAATTCTATAGATAACCCAGTAGAGTTTTCATACTACCGAGTTGCTCTAGGGAGGGTGTAGTACATACTTCTCTAATCTTTCTATGTTTTATGCATTTTCAGATTAGGCTACGAATACCTTCTGCAGCAGCCGAAACCACCACTAGCAGTCAGGGTGAACTATTAAACCGCACAATTTCAGTATCCGGTGCCCTTGCAAGGTTCATTCCGATCCTGATACCCACATCAAGCCGGTCCTTATACCAATCCCTCCCCAACTACCAAACCAGTTAGTCCAGATGGATCATTGTATCTAAGCTTTAGGTGCCTTCTGGTTTTACTTCCTTTGGTTCTTAATTCTATAGCATAAAACCTTTTTCTCTGATGTGACTCCGGCGGCCAGGTTGGTGGACCCTTCTTGCTCCAGAGTTTTCGTCCAGTTCTTCGGTCTCCGGTTTCCAACTTTTCCGCAGTATCGTCGAAAATCTTCACTACCTCCTTACTTGGGTCTTGCCAAATAGGTTTCAATTATTCTGGTTCCTTGGATTTGAATCGCCCAAGAGCTTCCATTACAAGATGGTAGTACCAAGATTACAGGTAATATACCCAACCGATCATCGAATAATTGTTACTAGAACACAGGCCTATTTTTCTAAAAACATCTCTGGTGGGATTTGAACTCTAGACCTGCTGCTTGGGGGTGACAACTTAACCACTACTCTAAGTCGCTACACCCTTCTATTTTAAAATTTAAAAATTAGTATATATTAATAACAAACTTTCAAACCCTTTATTTTTTTTCTGAAATAATACAAATTCAATTGATAAAAATCAGTCAAAAATAGAAATACTAATAAAATAATTTATCTTTATATTAAAGATTTCTATCAGTATAAAACTAGAAAAGATATTCCTAGAATAGTTTGGAATTTATATATTTATCACAAAATTAATTATATGTAATTTAAGAAATTTATTTATGTATAGTATCCAGCAAATTTGTAAACCTTTAAGTTCAATGCTAAGTTGAAACTGCTAATTAGAAGAGATAATTATTTAGAGCCCTTTGTTGTTGATCAAACAAGCAAAAATAATCTATATTATGAACAGAAACAAGTGGTGTAACTGATAATATTCAAAAAAAATCTGAAAATAATTGTTTACTCTATACATTCTCTGCAAATGATTATCCAATACGTAATAATATTTCGACAATTTTGTAATTTTGTAATTTTTAGTATTTGTCTAAACCAAAATGAAGAATAATTTAATCATTCTTAAATACGAAAAAAAATTGTTACATATTATTTTTTTTGATTCTCTTTGCGATCACTATAGTATTAGGCATTATTATATATTATTTACCAAAATAGAGCTATTAGATTTTAATATGAATGATAAAAAATTAGAACTTTTTTAGTTTAAAATAGTTAACAATATGAAGAAATTATTTAACTGTATTAATGTGATAATAAACAATGATAATACTGAAATAGATGATGCTAAATTTGTATCTTGATTTGAAAATATGAGCCTTATTAAATCTACATTTATACTTATACCTTTTTATTATGAACTTTAACCTTAACTTCTAACTTAACTCTAAACAAATAAGTTCAAATTTTAGCATTATCTGATAATGATGCGGTAAATAAATTACAAATTTTTACACAAAGAACCAAAATAATGATGGTCAGACTCAATGTACAGAGCAGACTATAGCACTCTTCACGGCCATAAAAACTGGGCTTAAAATGGCAAGCGCAACTACAAAAGGACATCTTTCCAAATCATTACCAATATCATCAAGCTCCTATGATTTGGATATATGTTTTAACAAATTTCTTACCTATTATCA
>CAJVPZ010001686.1:0-13903 GCA_910592135.1 Racocetra fulgida | reverse complement strand
ACTATATTACAGCAAAATTATCATCTGGGCAGCTTTACTTAGTACGTGGGCTACCATTTCATTAGTAAAATTTTGGGGAAATTTATCAACTCCGGCCTATTCGGACCCTAAATTTTGGTCGATCTGCTGAATTTTGGTTACTCCACTAATCTATCCGTGTATTTAAAAATTTTATAAAATAGACAAGCCACGGGTAGGATTTATAGTAAACGAGTACAGTATAAGTTGATTTTAGGAAGTTAAATAGAAACTCCAATCCGTGATTTGTGAATTATTAAAAAAACTAAGAACATCGAAGGTAAATATCACTTTCGATTTTTTTTTTTCGGTGTCTTTGTTAGAAGAGCTCACTTCAATTTGTACTTGATTGAATGTTATAGACCTCTATATCGTGATTTGGTTAAATCATGGATAATTCATTTATCAGTCAATTAACCAACAATAAGGGATCGAACTATTAGGCGCTTCTGTTTGAATTCCGAAAAAAAAAAAATTTTGAAGGATTTATTATTTACTGATCAATTTTATTTTCGATGTCTTCGATGTCAATTTTATCATTAGTATTCACATATTGTGCACATATTCGATATAACCACTAGACCTACTGTAACATATCATTTTATTCAGTATATCCTGCTTAGTCGTTGAATCCTTCTTAAATTCTTAATTTGAAAATAAAAATAACAAAGTTTTAATAATTTATAGCATTGATTAACAAATTTAATTGGTTTTTGAATTTTACACTATTAACTGAGAACGGACATCTATTTATATTTTGGTTATTATCCCAAATGAAGTAGAAATCCCAAACCCAAACATGTAGCAATGTCATAATTCAAAAAAAAAAAAGGGTTTGATCGCAATCCTACTGTGAACAATTTCCCTACATTCTGATATTGCTTGGTGGCCTCAACCCTGTAACTCCTGATGCTACTTGACTGCCAGGAGTTGCAGGTTTTAAAGGAGTAGTTCTAGTATAAGTAAGTTTACTTATGCCAGATGGAGGTGTAATCATTGATGTTCGGTTGTTTGACTTTGATGAAATTCTAGTTGAAGTAATTACTGATGCAGGGGGTATTGGAGATGTTCCTCTACCAGGTGAAGAACCATATGAGACAGAACTTGTTAAGGATGTAAGAGAATCTGTTTCTGAAGCATTTGTAGGTGATTCTGGAGGAGTAAATATAATGTAATCGTCATGAGAAGAAAGGCTATCTGAACTCTGACGACTACCAATACGAGTAATTGTGGAACTTCTCAAGCCAGATGGTGATCTAATACCAGAAGGTGCATTTGAACCAAAGGAGGAATAATTATCGTTTGAAGAGTGATCATTAACAATATGAGATTGTGGTCTAATTTTTTTTATAGTATTTTGTTTAGGAGTTTCAGCGGTGTTTCCGCCAAGCGGCCGCACGGAAGTTGCAGAACCTGGAGACTTTATCAAACTAGTTCTATGTGTCGTCCGTGACAAACCGGTTGAACTAGACGAAGAGGGAGATTGTAATTGTGAAACAGGACGTGCTATAGATACATTCTTTTCCGTATTATTATTACGAACACGATTCGGAATGCCCGAATTTATATTTGAAATTTTAGGAGTGGCAATATTCGAGCCAGCTTTATTTAATGAACGTACACCAGAGGTTGAGGCATTAGTAGTAGATGATTCAGCAGAACTATTGCTTACTCGACTTATAGATCTTGGACGAGTACCACCACCTGTTATAGCCTGTGACATAGGACTATATATGCGAACCCCACGAGTCGGAGAGGCAATCCGTGAAGGAGATACGGCATCCACTGACGAAGTAGTGCTCTCTTCAGTGGAACTATTACTGACAACACTCAATGATCTTTGTCTCCCTGGGGATGGGATTGATGTATGAGAATCAACCCTAGTAGGAAGAACCATCCTTGAAGGAGATGTAGCATGAGAACCTGCTCGACTGGGAGCACGAAGTCCTGAAGTATTTGACGGTCTCCGTATTCCGGAAGTTCCAGATTTTGCACTTCCTGCCGAACGAACCGAAGTATATGAACCATTTGACATTGTCTCATATTCATCTGGATCAGCAACAGATGAAGCTCTAGATGAGGTAGGTGAAAGAGGAGACGGACCAAAATGTGGACTGAAAGCAGTTTTTGGTAATCCGGTCGGAATTCCGGATTTTCCACCTGAAAGTGTTGGGTACGGTGAAGGCACCGGAGATGGTGATACAGGTTTCAAAATTGGAGTAATCTGTGTGTCTAATGACATGTCAATTTGATCTTCTTCGTCGTCATTTTTTAGCTCCATCTAAGCCATTCGTCAAAAAAGAAAATTTATATATTTATTACTATTATTATTACTAACATATATATATCTATATACATATCTAATGTTAAATAAATCTTACATCAAATCCGCCAGGACTAAAAATATCATCCGCTTCTTGACCATCAATTTCGAGAGGTGTATCACTTAAATTCTCGTCTTCTTCCGCGATCATGCTAACTGGTCTGTTAGAAATTGTCAAAGTTGGTGTAATTTGTGGGTCTGGTGAGGGACGACGTAAAGGAGTGGTCGATGGAGATAAATGTTTTTCAAGCTAAAAATTTAAAAAGTTAAGGGTTACAACAAAACTATATAAATCAATTTCTAAATCACGAATATGTACCTCTGCAGGATCAATTTTCCAAAAGCTGTCATCACCATCATCCAAACCATCATCATTCAATTGAATTGCATTAGAATCCAAGTCACTGCCTTCAGCTATGAGCGCATCTAAATCCACTGAACCATCCGTATCTGAATCAGCAGAAGTTTTGTCTTTTGGACGTTTTATACGAGTAATTGTACTGAATATAAAGTATATTAAAGGCCAAATAAATAATGTAATAATTTCACGTAATGAATTTTTTTAGTGCTACTTACGTCTTTCCATCTGGTCCTTCAGAATTAACAATAACGGTAGGAGTTTCTTCAGAGTTATCAACTGTTGTAGTTTTCTTTGTCGGCACCATAATGACTATATCATCATCAGGATTCTGTTCAGCGGATTGGCGCTTTCTCTGTTTCTTCAAATTTCTTAATTCCCTTCTCTGCAAATCACGATCCGCTGCTGCTTTTTGACGTTTTTCGTCAAAGTTTAATTTGCTATCTATTTGATCAGTTTGATGATTAGAACTATCTAATAGCAAGTTTTCTGGGTCTGATAAATTTGTATTTCCTTTCTTAATCTGCTTACTAACCAATTTAGAAAAGATATAGAAATCGATAAAATGTTAGTAAATATACCACGAACTCATTAATATTTTATAGATAAGAGTCTAGAACTATTAATCTTGGCCACATTTAATGATGTTGACAAATCATAAGTAATAACTACCTTGAAATTGGAGATAAAGGTGATTGGCTCTCTGTTTCTATTAAATCCGGATCTAATGCAGGATTATTGTTGTAAGAGTCCTTATGTATATATGGTTGTTTTTGAAGAAAAAACTCTTTAAGGCTCTCTCGTTTCGTTTGTAGTACATCATGTTTCTTTTCTTCGGGTAAATCGCTTATATTTTCTGCAAGTTCAACTGAATGAATGGTCTTATCAGAGGAAGTAACGTCATTAGAAGTTGAAGTTTCCAGAGGGATAAGTATCGAATTATTGTCGTCTGGAAGTATGGGTAAGTGCTGCTGGATTTCTGTATTCAAAATGTTGGCAGTCTGATTCTGAACAATATTAATATCGGGGTTATTCTGTGTATTCTCTCCTGACAACAAACTAATTTCACTATTGTTGTTCAGTGTAATATCATGTGTATCTTGATGCACCTCTTGCGTCTCTTGCTTATGGGATTTTTCGGTGCAAGAGTCAATGTTGGATGTGTTTTCAGGTGAAGTAGGTGAGGGTAGCTCATTTTGTTTATTTTTTTTTGCATTTTCTTCTTCTAGTTTTCGTACAAGTAATAACTCGCGCATTGTTCGTTCTAAGAAATCAAAGTTACTTGAAAGTAAGAAGGAATATTTGTTTCCGTCTTTGTGTTCAACAACAAAGTTAAAACTCACATGCCAAAAAAGGATCCTATAGACACTACGTAAATGTTGGTTATGATGTTTGTCTTTAATACATACAATAATAGTAAGTCAGGTTGACGAACTCTTAAGTCAAATTGTGAAAGGTAAATAAAAAAAAAAATAACATATATACATGAACAACTTAAGACGAAAAAAAAAAAAAAAACAATAAGGACGAGTCTTGGGTTTATATTTACTCTAAACGTAAAGGACTACTTTATATCGAGTTAATTTAAATTTTATACATATAAATATAGATATATAATTAAAATTGGAACCAATAATAAAAAAAATAAAGGTATTTACAAAATATAAATACAAGAGCGTGTACAAGGTACGTACGTACGTACGTACGCACAATATGCTATATACCACCGCTGTACGTGACAATTAAGACACGTGAAACTTTCACGGTTGCATGCAACCGTAACACTATTGGTTTTAGGGTTCATGAAACTTTTTTTGTAGATGCTGGCAAATGCGGCCGAGCGTAAAAAATATTCCATTGTCGGGACGATCATCTTGAAGATATATTTACCTTATCAGTTATCTAAAATCCATTTCAATATATGGGGTCTTTGCCTTGAAAATGGCCTTACGGTACATGATACCGTAAGGTCATTTTCAAGGCAAAGACCCCATATAGTATAATTTTTCCTCAAAAAAAAAAAAAAAAAAAAAAAAAAAAAAAATACAAAAACTTATTAATAATGCATCAGATTCAGCCATGTTGAATAAAACCTTATTGTGCTTTCCTTTATTCATGAATTGTTTATTTACGAATAACATGAAACATCCGCGGGTTCTCTTCAGGGAATAATATCTAACGCCTACCATCCCGTGATTTACATATACCAAATTTGTCTAAAAAGCTAAAATTTTCACTCGTAGGACCCGTTTAACATTGAGTTTGATCAAGAAACCTTCGTTCAATGTTTAAGAAAAGAATGCCTTAGAAAATTAATAGCCTGTGTTGCTAATGGAATTCAAAATTAATAGTGCCACAGAAATTCCATTAGAAAGCTCTAAAATCCACTAGAAGCGAAAATTGTCAACACTCAATAGTTACGAACGTGCTAAAAACTTCAACCGAATCCATAGAATCCATTTAAACAAATTCTTATCGAGCAACCTTTGCGCTAATTTCCGAAATTATGATTAAAAGCATTAAAACTTTTGGTGTGCTGATTAAACTTTCTAAAAGCCAGCGGTTTTTTTTTTTTGTCTTTTTTTTTTTTAATGTGATAGATGATCAGTTAGCGTTCCTAATCCTGTAATCACATGAGAATCTGCAAAATTCATTTCATCGTGTTTTTATAAGATCACGTGCAATTTTGGTGATTTATCGTTATATGCATTTTTTTTTAAATAAAACCGTACGTACGTCCGGGATTCTCAATACAATTAAACCTCCATATATGCATCCCTTGGAACCGATCATAAGCATGCATTTATATAGGGTGTGCGTTTAGAAAGCAGCTTTTATTAAGCCATTATAGTCGAAACTGAGGTATAGGATGTAATTATAGAGGGTGTGCACTTGTGTGCACTTATAGAGCATGCATACATGGAGATATGTAAACAGTAAATAGGTGAACGAATAAAATAAATAGGGTGATTCCAAGTTAAAATCAAAACATCCGTCAATTTTTTTTCGTATATAGTACTCATAATAATGGACTTTTAGGCCATTTAGGCATTTATTTTTGTCAAGTTTCTGATTGGCAGGAATTGTTTACACTGACTTTTAAAAATATGACATCTCGGTTAGGGTTTAATACGTCGACAATGCGATTATTAGCTCTCAGACCCGGACGATGCCCCGGGGGTGCGTTCTCAATTTTTTTAGTTTTTAAATATTTTTAATTTTCATTATTGAATTTATTAATATTTAAACCTTACAAGTTTCTAGAATATAATATAAACTTTAAGTTTTTTAATTATTAGTTTTTAAGTTTTCTAGCTTTTAGACCTGAGTAATTTTTTTTTTTCCACATTGGCCATCTTGCCAAAATTCTTTATTACTGGGTATCGATTGGTTAAAACAACACCAAACAAAATGTTATACTATGTAATTTTAGAAATGACATCCTGCAGTTACTTCAAAGAGCACTTACAAGTGACTGGCCGCACTGAGCAGACACATTCTTTTAAACACATCTTGATGAATTTCAACTAGAAATTACATCTATCTCAGAAGGCACCATCAGATCACTGCCTTACAATAAGATATCATCAAACTAATGGCATCTTCTCATAGGGAAGTGGAAAAATGAAAAAAACACTAATGTTAATATTAATATTAAAGGGGAAAATGAAATAACAAAAACTAATACTAAAAAACAAATACAGAGATGAAAGGGGGTAAAAAGAAAAAAAAGAATCTGATAGATCATAATTATAAGTCTGTGTTGGGTTTTTTTTTTTTTTTTTTTTTGAATTTGCTGTATACATGATAAGATTAGTTACAAATTTGTATCAAGATGATATTAATTTTAACTATCTATTATATCTTGTATAACCACTTAAGTATAGCAAAACACCTCTTAATTTTCTATTTATAAACTAATTTAAGACTAGCTACCATTAGTTATAGAGGGAGAAAGAGGAAGCCCAAGTGTTGGGTTTTAAAAAATTATATATTAATAGAATAAAGAAGCTCTGTATCTAATTCTACTCTATACAACTGTAAAACTTACAAAAAAGAACCTACAAAGTTTTGTTAGCCCACCACTTTTTTCGAGAAAATTTGTCAAAAAAATGGGTGTTTCAGTTTACTTTTTCCAAAAAATCGACATATAAAATCACCAAAACAGTCAGTATTGTTTATCTCTCAAACCAGATGTTTACGATATGTTATTTATTTAGTGTAGCTCAGGGTAATACAAGTTATCAATGAACCAGTAGACTGTGGTCAAGTGCATTGGATAGAAGACTCCTACATATGAAAATGGTATATTTGAGACACACAATGGTAATATGGCTTGACTTCCATAAATTGCAAATGATACTTCAAGACTACAGTTTCTTTTTTCTAACTACTCTGTCTAGGTTTTCTAGTTTAATTTAAGATGTTTTTTTTTTTTATATAGGTTTTTTTGATATAGATACATATATTATTAGAGTAGAATTAGATACAGAGCTTCTTTATTCTATTAATATATAATTTTTTAAAACCCAACACTTGGGCTTCCTCTTTCTCCCTCTATAACTAATGGTAGCTAGTCTTAAATTAGTTTATAAATAGAAAATTAAGAGGTGTTTTGCTATACTTAAGTGGTTATACAAGATATAATAGATAGTTAAAATTAATATCATCTTGATACAAATTTGTAACTAATCTTATCATGTATACAGCAAATTCAAAAAAAAAAAAAAAAAAAAACCCAACACAGACTTATAATTATGATCTATCAGATTCTTTTTTTTCTTTTTACCCCCTTTCATCTCTGTATTTGTTTTTTAGTATTAGTTTTTGTTATTTCATTTTCCCCTTTAATATTAATATTAACATTAGTGTTTTTTTCATTTTTCCACTTCCCTATGAGAAGATGCCATTAGTTTGATGATATCTTATTGTAAGGCAGTGATCTGATGGTGCCTTCTGAGATAGATGTAATTTCTAGTTGAAATTCATCAAGATGTGTTTAAAAGAATGTGTCTGCTCAGTGCGGCCAGTCACTTGTAAGTGCTCTTTGAAGTAACTGCAGGATGTCATTTCTAAAATTACATAGTATAACATTTTGTTTGGTGTTGTTTTAACCAATCGATACCCAGTAATAAAGAATTTTGGCAAGATGGCCAATGTGGAAAAAAAAAAATTACTCAGGTCTAAAAGCTAGAAAACTTAAAAACTAATAATTAAAAAACTTAAAGTTTATATTATATTCTAGAAACTTGTAAGGTTTAAATATTAATAAATTCAATAATGAAAATTAAAAATATTTAAAAACTAAAAAAATTGAGAACGCACCCCCGGGGCATCGTCCGGGTCTGAGAGCTAATAATCGCATTGTCGACGTATTAAACCCTAACCGAGATGTCATATTTTTAAAAGTCAGTGTAAACAATTCCTGCCAATCAGAAACTTGACAAAAATAAATGCCTAAATGGCCTAAAAGTCCATTATTATGAGTACTATATACGAAAAAAAATTGACGGATGTTTTGATTTTAACTTGGAATCACCCTATTTATTTTATTCGTTCACCTATTTACTGTTTACATATCTCCATGTATGCATGCTCTATAAGTGCACACAAGTGCACACCCTCTATAATTACATCCTATACCTCAGTTTCGACTATAATGGCTTAATAAAAGCTGCTTTCTAAACGCACACCCTATATAAATGCATGCTTATGATCGGTTCCAAGGGATGCATATATGGAGGTTTAATTGTATTGAGAATCCCGGACGTACGTACGGTTTTATTTAAAAAAAAATGCATATAACGATAAATCACCAAAATTGCACGTGATCTTATAAAAACACGATGAAATGAATTTTGCAGATTCTCATGTGATTACAGGATTAGGAACGCTAACTGATCATCTATCACATTAAAAAAAAAAAAGACAAAAAAAAAAAACCGCTGGCTTTTAGAAAGTTTAATCAGCACACCAAAAGTTTTAATGCTTTTAATCATAATTTCGGAAATTAGCGCAAAGGTTGCTCGATAAGAATTTGTTTAAATGGATTCTATGGATTCGGTTGAAGTTTTTAGCACGTTCGTAACTATTGAGTGTTGACAATTTTCGCTTCTAGTGGATTTTAGAGCTTTCTAATGGAATTTCTGTGGCACTATTAATTTTGAATTCCATTAGCAACACAGGCTATTAATTTTCTAAGGCATTCTTTTCTTAAACATTGAACGAAGGTTTCTTGATCAAACTCAATGTTAAACGGGTCCTACGAGTGAAAATTTTAGCTTTTTAGACAAATTTGGTATATGTAAATCACGGGATGGTAGGCGTTAGATATTATTCCCTGAAGAGAACCCGCGGATGTTTCATGTTATTCGTAAATAAACAATTCATGAATAAAGGAAAGCACAATAAGGTTTTATTCAACATGGCTGAATCTGATGCATTATTAATAAGTTTTTGTATTTTTTTTTTTTTTTTTTTTTTTTTTTTTTTTGAGGAAAAATTATACTATATGGGGTCTTTGCCTTGAAAATGACCTTACGGTATCATGTACCGTAAGGCCATTTTCAAGGCAAAGACCCCATATATTGAAATGGATTTTAGATAACTGATAAGGTAAATATATCTTCAAGATGATCGTCCCGACAATGGAATATTTTTTACGCTCGGCCGCATTTGCCAGCATCTACAAAAAAAGTTTCATGAACCCTAAAACCAATAGTGTTACGGTTGCATGCAACCGTGAAAGTTTCACGTGTCTTAATTGTCACGTACAGCGGTGGTATATAGCATATTGTGCGTACGTACGTACGTACGTACCTTGTACACGCTCTTGTATTTATATTTTGTAAATACCTTTATTTTTTTTATTATTGGTTCCAATTTTAATTATATATCTATATTTATATGTATAAAATTTAAATTAACTCGATATAAAGTAGTCCTTTACGTTTAGAGTAAATATAAACCCAAGACTCGTCCTTATTGTTTTTTTTTTTTTTTTCGTCTTAAGTTGTTCATGTATATATGTTATTTTTTTTTTTATTTACCTTTCACAATTTGACTTAAGAGTTCGTCAACCTGACTTACTATTATTGTATGTATTAAAGACAAACATCATAACCAACATTTACGTAGTGTCTATAGGATCCTTTTTTGGCATGTGAGTTTTAACTTTGTTGTTGAACACAAAGACGGAAACAAATATTCCTTCTTACTTTCAAGTAACTTTGATTTCTTAGAACGAACAATGCGCGAGTTATTACTTGTACGAAAACTAGAAGAAGAAAATGCAAAAAAAAATAAACAAAATGAGCTACCCTCACCTACTTCACCTGAAAACACATCCAACATTGACTCTTGCACCGAAAAATCCCATAAGCAAGAGACGCAAGAGGTGCATCAAGATACACATGATATTACACTGAACAACAATAGTGAAATTAGTTTGTTGTCAGGAGAGAATACACAGAATAACCCCGATATTAATATTGTTCAGAATCAGACTGCCAACATTTTGAATACAGAAATCCAGCAGCACTTACCCATACTTCCAGACGACAATAATTCGATACTTATCCCTCTGGAAACTTCAACTTCTAATGACGTTACTTCCTCTGATAAGACCATTCATTCAGTTGAACTTGCAGAAAATATAAGCGATTTACCCGAAGAAAAGAAACATGATGTACTACAAACGAAACGAGAGAGCCTTAAAGAGTTTTTTCTTCAAAAACAACCATATATACATAAGGACTCTTACAACAATAATCCTGCATTAGATCCGGATTTAATAGAAACAGAGAGCCAATCACCTTTATCTCCAATTTCAAGGTAGTTATTACTTATGATTTGTCAACATCATTAAATGTGGCCAAGATTAATAGTTCTAGACTCTTATCTATAAAATATTAATGAGTTCGTGGTATATTTACTAACATTTTATCGATTTCTATATCTTTTCTAAATTGGTTAGTAAGCAGATTAAGAAAGGAAATACAAATTTATCAGACCCAGAAAACTTGCTATTAGATAGTTCTAATCATCAAACTGATCAAATAGATAGCAAATTAAACTTTGACGAAAAACGTCAAAAAGCAGCAGCGGATCGTGATTTGCAGAGAAGGGAATTAAGAAATTTGAAGAAACAGAGAAAGCGCCAATCCGCTGAACAGAATCCTGATGATGATATAGTCATTATGGTGCCGACAAAGAAAACTACAACAGTTGATAACTCTGAAGAAACTCCTACCGTTATTGTTAATTCTGAAGGACCAGATGGAAAGACGTAAGTAGCACTAAAAAAATTCATTACGTGAAATTATTACATTATTTATTTGGCCTTTAATATACTTTATATTCAGTACAATTACTCGTATAAAACGTCCAAAAGACAAAACTTCTGCTGATTCAGATACGGATGGTTCAGTGGATTTAGATGCGCTCATAGCTGAAGGCAGTGACTTGGATTCTAATGCAATTCAATTGAATGATGATGGTTTGGATGATGGTGATGACAGCTTTTGGAAAATTGATCCTGCAGAGGTACATATTCGTGATTTAGAAATTGATTTATATAGTTTTGTTGTAACCCTTAACTTTTTAAATTTTTAGCTTGAAAAACATTTATCTCCATCGACCACTCCTTTACGTCGTCCCTCACCAGACCCACAAATTACACCAACTTTGACAATTTCTAACAGACCAGTTAGCATGATCGCGGAAGAAGACGAGAATTTAAGTGATACACCTCTCGAAATTGATGGTCAAGAAGCGGATGATATTTTTAGTCCTGGCGGATTTGATGTAAGATTTATTTAACATTAGATATGTATATAGATATATATATGTTAGTAATAATAATAGTAATAAATATATAAATTTTCTTTTTTGACGAATGGCTTAGATGGAGCTAAAAAATGACGACGAAGAAGATCAAATTGACATGTCATTAGACACACAGATTACTCCAATTTTGAAACCTGTATCACCATCTCCGGTGCCTTCACCGTACCCAACACTTTCAGGTGGAAAATCCGGAATTCCGACCGGATTACCAAAAACTGCTTTCAGTCCACATTTTGGTCCGTCTCCTCTTTCACCTACCTCATCTAGAGCTTCATCTGTTGCTGATCCAGATGAATATGAGACAATGTCAAATGGTTCATATACTTCGGTTCGTTCGGCAGGAAGTGCAAAATCTGGAACTTCCGGAATACGGAGACCGTCAAATACTTCAGGACTTCGTGCTCCCAGTCGAGCAGGTTCTCATGCTACATCTCCTTCAAGGATGGTTCTTCCTACTAGGGTTGATTCTCATACATCAATCCCATCCCCAGGGAGACAAAGATCATTGAGTGTTGTCAGTAATAGTTCCACTGAAGAGAGCACTACTTCGTCAGTGGATGCCGTATCTCCTTCACGGATTGCCTCTCCGACTCGTGGGGTTCGCATATATAGTCCTATGTCACAGGCTATAACAGGTGGTGGTACTCGTCCAAGATCTATAAGTCGAGTAAGCAATAGTTCTGCTGAATCATCTACTACTAATGCCTCAACCTCTGGTGTACGTTCATTAAATAAAGCTGGCTCGAATATTGCCACTCCTAAAATTTCAAATATAAATTCGGGCATTCCGAATCGTGTTCGTAATAATAATACGGAAAAGAATGTATCTATAGCACGTCCTGTTTCACAATTACAATCTCCCTCTTCGTCTAGTTCAACCGGTTTGTCACGGACGACACATAGAACTAGTTTGATAAAGTCTCCAGGTTCTGCAACTTCCGTGCGGCCGCTTGGCGGAAACACCGCTGAAACTCCTA
Organism: Racocetra fulgida; assembly: GCA_910592135.1. Lineage (NCBI taxonomy): Eukaryota > Fungi > Glomeromycota > Glomeromycetes > Diversisporales > Gigasporaceae > Racocetra > Racocetra fulgida. Next base: position 1,380 of record CAJVPZ010001686.1, on the reverse strand, counting down.
AACAAAATACTATAAAAAAAATTAGACCACAATCTCATATTGTTAATGATCACTCTTCAAACGATAATTATTCCTCCTTTGGTTCAAATGCACCTTCTGGTATTAGATCACCATCTGGCTTGAGAAGTTCCACAATTACTCGTATTGGTAGTCGTCAGAGTTCAGATAGCCTTTCTTCTCATGACGATTACATTATATTTACTCCTCCAGAATCACCTACAAATGCTTCAGAAACAGATTCTCTTACATCCTTAACAAGTTCTGTCTCATATGGTTCTTCACCTGGTAGAGGAACATCTCCAATACCCCCTGCATCAGTAATTACTTCAACTAGAATTTCATCAAAGTCAAACAACCGAACATCAATGATTACACCTCCATCTGGCATAAGTAAACTTACTTATACTAGAACTACTCCTTTAAAACCTGCAACTCCTGGCAGTCAAGTAGCATCAGGAGTTACAGGGTTGAGGCCACCAAGCAATATCAGAATGTAGGGAAATTGTTCACAGTAGGATTGCGATCAAACCCTTTTTTTTTTTTGAATTATGACATTGCTACATGTTTGGGTTTGGGATTTCTACTTCATTTGGGATAATAACCAAAATATAAATAGATGTCCGTTCTCAGTTAATAGTGTAAAATTCAAAAACCAATTAAATTTGTTAATCAATGCTATAAATTATTAAAACTTTGTTATTTTTATTTTCAAATTAAGAATTTAAGAAGGATTCAACGACTAAGCAGGATATACTGAATAAAATGATATGTTACAGTAGGTCTAGTGGTTATATCGAATATGTGCACAATATGTGAATACTAATGATAAAATTGACATCGAAGACATCGAAAATAAAATTGATCAGTAAATAATAAATCCTTCAAAATTTTTTTTTTTTCGGAATTCAAACAGAAGCGCCTAATAGTTCGATCCCTTATTGTTGGTTAATTGACTGATAAATGAATTATCCATGATTTAACCAAATCACGATATAGAGGTCTATAACATTCAATCAAGTACAAATTGAAGTGAGCTCTTCTAACAAAGACACCGAAAAAAAAAAATCGAAAGTGATATTTACCTTCGATGTTCTTAGTTTTTTTAATAATTCACAAATCACGGATTGGAGTTTCTATTTAACTTCCTAAAATCAACTTATACTGTACTCGTTTACTATAAATCCTACCCGTGGCTTGTCTATTTTATAAAATTTTTAAATACACGGATAGATTAGTGGAGTAACCAAAATTCAGCAGATCGACCAAAATTTAGGGTCCGAATAGGCCGGAGTTGATAAATTTCCCCAAAATTTTACTAATGAAATGGTAGCCCACGTACTAAGTAAAGCTGCCCAGATGATAATTTTGCTGTAATATAGT